>JAECUM010025598.1:0-43705 GCA_016617855.1 Megalonaias nervosa
TATATATATATATATTCATGCAATAAACTAGAAAGAACGATCCGTTTTTGTCTGGAGAAACATGGTTTATGTTATTTCCATAGATTATAACCATTTATCACATGTGTACTCTGAGAAGTAAATGCAAGTACAAGAATTAATAAATAGTTCTGAATATTTTATACTGTTGTTTTAATAGCACATCGGTGAAAAGTACATAATTTATTTTTGTAACTGTGAGTTAAGGTTCGTTTTTAACGCATCATGTATGTGACAACTCTTTCTAAATTAAAGCATGATGAACACCTAAACCATTTGTTTACTTTCTTTTCCTTCTTAAAACAAAAATGGAATGTGTACACCAGATGTACATTTGGTTATTACGTGGCTAAAACCTCATTCATTCAGCATTAAGAATCATCATTGGCCTTTCTCGAAACTCACGAAAGGGTTACAGTTCTAAACGGCATAACAATTTTCGGAATTCCAATTTTGTCAAAATGTGAACCACTAAAGGTATTATCCTCCCCAAAGACATAATCTCTAGTTAATAACATCTCAGCACTTTGATGCGTGTTTTTTAAAAGCCTTGCGTTACTACTAAGAAGCCGTATCATTTTCCAGTACACTGTAATTAACTGTATCGCTAATCAAGCTCTTTAGGGTACCTAGTCTTATGTTTCGTCTGATTTAAGCTTGGTCTAAGACCTGTGTAGATGAAATCGCATAAACTAAATTCCATGTTGTACAATATTTGGAATTTTAACACTAGCACTGCATTATGTAGTTTTCTATCAAAATGTAATTTTACTTAAATCATGTTTGGTGTTGCTTGCAGGTCTGATATGTGTGTGTGTGTGTGTGTGTGTGTGTGTGTGTGTGTGTGTGTGTGTCCGAAGATATAAAGCTGACAAATATCCGCGATATTTGCCATTTTCTTGGATTTTTGACAGTAACATTTTGTCCCTAGAACATGGTTATTGTTAAACTTGTTTGAAGCCTTTTGCAATTTGCAAAGATTGAGCATTTTCTTCTCGGGTACCAAATATTTTGTGAATTTGGTGGTTGCTACAGACAGCGAACGCGTAAGCAAAGACCCTTATAACATTGGATAGGTTTGTAAAAGAACACAAAAATTGACTACGACGAATATAATTGTATCCCCACAGTAATTCATGACTGCATCCTGATGAACAGTCTTTGTTAGACATATCCGCGTAACCCAAACCTTATGGATGGTCTTCGTACTTCACATATCAAATCGAGATTGAAGCTAAAACACATTTTATGAGCAAAGATGTTTCATAGAGATATAAATCGCAAATTACGCAAACCTTGATTTAAAAAGTAGTGCTGCCATTGTCATTTTTCGCATCATTAAAACTACAGATACACAATACGACAGATTTTGAAAAACAATTTCTCTGAGGCAATTTAGGGTCAATGACTTAATTTAGCTGTAAATACCATTAACAGAGTGTGATGCGAATCTGTGGCAATATAAGCGGCCACAAAATAAAAGAAAAACAATGAAAAACGGAATATAATATATCGGTTTAATTCATAATATCCTCTAGTATCTGCAATGCAGTGAATATAGTTCAGTCTCTCTCATCTGAGAACGTAACATTTTGAAAAATCAACAACAATGAGCTCCTTCATTTAAAGTATTTGACCTTGTTATCAAGGAAATTAGTAAAGTGCATTCCTATTTATCACGATAAGAACTATTGTAATTGAATTACTTTTGAGAAGTTACTGCAAATTATTCATGAATTATTGAAATTACTAGCCTTACTTTTGACCTTTGACTAAACAAATAACTATGACTAATGGATAGTTTGTCCTTTAGCACTTCGTTGCCTGGTATTTTATGACCAACATTCTTTAAATTAGAGATTATTATCCCAAGCAAGAGATATATACACTAGATGTCAATTGCTTTCGTTGTGTCACATCTTCGTCATGACGCAAAATGCCAAGTTCGTATTCCAAATGTTCTTTAGAAAAGCACTCTGCTGCTCCACTCTACTATATAAATTAGAAGTCTTTTTATGAACCGCGTTCTTTCAGATGTAAATATAGCATTGTAAGTAAACATTACATGACTTGTTACGGTGTCTTGCAACTCGTCTGACCCTTCTTCAAATGACATTTTGTGAACACGATAGGGGAAAGAATTGTATTACACACATTTTAATTTGATTAGTATTAAGGTTCCTCACCGAGTTACCAAAATGGTATAAAGTGGGAGTTAATGTATTACATAAAAAGCACAGTCATAATGCTTTTTCTCAGGTTGTTTAATGTTCATACCAAATATATGAAATAAAATACAGTTCTATCTCTTAACTAGTCAGTCCTTATTGAATACAATCTGTACCAATGCAGCTGTGACTATATTGCTAAATATTAAACCGTTTAAAGGCCCAAGTAAGTACATAATATCACTGCTAAGCTGACGTATATTCAGTTTTAGGGGCAGCTAAGTGATGTGGTAATTCAATGTGGCATATTTTTCCAAATGCATTCAAATTGGTCATGCTTGCAGAATTTTCATTCAGGTTACAATATGGTAGCCTCCAAGTAATAGATCTTAAAAATGTGTAAGTATTAGAAACTTTAACAAAATATGGTTATTCTGAGTTGAGGTTCGATGACCAAAGGTTGGTCCAACCACGCTGGGGCAAAAGGTTTCTTATTCGATCATAAGGATTCGTTGCCCTTTATCGGTGTTATATCTTTGTCGATTTTGTTTATGTTTAAGCATTCTGGTTAAGTCTGTTGACGCACATACGTATATGTCACTCTGTGTGTGTGTGTGTACGTGTGTGAAGCTGTGGCCAGAACAATACCTGTGTTATTCTTATCATTTACAGATTGTTTCAAATATATAAAAACCATCTTTCTTGCGCAGTCTACCATAATTACGACTGCATTCTAAGTTTTATGATAGATAAAATGTTTAACGTGAAACTATTTTTTTTTTCATTTCAGTATGCTCTCATATGTCAACTGGCGTCTTTATACTATTCGGAACTCAAAAATTCCAATCCTGTGACATAGTTCAAGCCTTTACACACACCTTCCAAGTGCCCTATGTATCACCAAGCCTATCTGACGTTTGCGGCAAGAGGCTGTCAGACTTCCGGCTTCATATGAAGCCGCGCCATTCAAAAGCCTTAGCAGACACCATCCGCCATTTTCGTTGGAGAATGTTTCATTATGTGTATGATTCAGAAGAAGGTATCGTATCTCCTTCGTTTATTCATTATGAAATTAAAATATCTCAAAAAATTATATCTTTAGATGTAACATTTTTCCAAGGATAGATAGATGGAAATTATTAGAATTAGCTGTGAAAGATCATTGCTGTAGCTGTCTGTAATAGTCTATGCTGCACTGTAATTAAAGTGTTTAGGCAAAACATTTCACAAATACTGTAGAGAACAAAATTATATTGATATCACGACTGTCACTTTTAGAGTTCGGACGTTTTAGAATTAATTTCTGCGGGTTGTCGTTTGGAATGAAGGAACATAATATGTTTATGGTAGGAAACAAATTAAGAGATAATGACAAATATACAAGTTATATTATTAGCGCAAGTGAAAAGAATAATATGCACTTAAAGTGTTCGCAGGATCTTAGTTCAATTAACTGCCATATTTACAACCTTTTTCTCCTTCCCGAAGAGGATACAATGGTTATTATTGTATGAAAACAATGTGTGTGAATTAATTGGAAGTGCTTTCTGATGCACATTATTGCAGCAATTTATAAATGTCTTTCATTCACTGTCAGTTTTACATAATGACATATAAACTCATAACATTTGATGTCAGTTTGACGTCTTTTACAAACATAATATGAAATTCAATGTATAATAATGCTTACTCAGTAATTTGTCGCTTTAATGAATATATATTGGATCTGATGGACACACATAGTCATGAAATGCAATGCCTGTATTCAATTTGTTTTAAAGGCTTACATATCGTTTATGACATGATCACGTATCTCATTCTTTATGCTTTATGTTGTATATTTAAACACTAACCTGATTGTGAGATCTCCCACAAATTCGGTAATTTATCTGCATTGTTGATACAATAGAATGACTCCAAACACTGTACGCTAATACTGATTATAAAACTGAACCTTGGAGACTCAGAAACGTCCAGAAAAACAAAGACTTTTTGAAATCATTATATAAATCTAAGTATTCTTACTCATCTAAAAAAGAACAGAAGAAACAAACTCTTCGTTATTTTATATATAATGATCCCATGCTGGTAGCATATGAAGAAAAGCCAAATAATTTATAAGAGGTGACACACTGTGTTCTGAATATACTGAAAATGTAGCATGTGTACAATAAAAAAGAAACGTGTCTATGTACTGCTAATCATTCGTAAGTCACAGCGATTTTCATAAGTTGATTTAATTACAAATGTTTCAATCGGAGTGCACATTACTATAATAAATAAGAGTAAAATTCATTCTGAAGCACATCCAAATATTATGTAATCTTTATCATATGTTTTGTGTTGTTTGCTTTTCTTTTCTTTGTTTAAAGCAAAATGAACTCAAATGGCATGCATAAAACACACTGTGTAGATAAACTCATGCGATATCCCTATTATTATGACATAAATTATGGAGATTTCTTCATTGTATTTTGCTGGACTTTGATACATATACTAGCGTACAGATATTTCACGTTTGAATCGGTTCTTCAAATATCACAACACTTGGTCTAATAAAAAAAGATTCAAAATGTAAGATTTTACACTTGAACAAATGAACAAATAGAGGCCTTCATCGCCAAGAATGTTCTTAAAAACATCACTCTTTATGCCTCGACTGAGAACATGTGATCACTCGTACTAAATGTGAGCACGGTAAACTGGTGTTTTATGTTCAATACTTTTTTTAAAACATTTGTGGACAGTTTGGTTTCGTTTATAATAAAGATCTAAACTCCAATCATGTGAGATATAATTTAAACATTAAATGGCTTTTTCTTCTCAGTTCTGAGCACAGTGTGTAAATATACTTACTTTGCTGAGTGTGGTTATGTTCCTAATGCATTCTACGCTTTTGCAACTACGTTCCCCAAAACTTCGCATCCATAAAGCGAATGTAGTTAAAATATTATTATCAAAATGATACTATTGAACTCGGGGAAAACCCCGGTAAGAACTACCGACCTGTAACTACTGGAAATCATTTTCACATACCCAGGTTGGCCAAGCCCAAGACACGAACCCACGCTGAGACAGGTTTAGACTACTAGGCAACCCTTATTTTAAGATGTTTACATTCAAATCAGTTCAAACCTATTCCTTTAGCTTTTATCGATATTTTTATTTTTTTTAAAAAGTTCACATTACATTTCCAAAGCTGGGCAAAATACACTTACTGAAGAGAAGGATTATGTACAATTTGTAGTACCATTTTTTATAAGTCTTTGGTATGACTCGGCCGGGGTTGGAACTCGCGAACTCCCGCATCCGAGGCAGACCCTCTAACTAAGGGGTTAATGTTAGGACTGGTCGGCATGGTGTCAGGATAATATGACTGGGTGGGACATCATGCTAAGTGTGTGCGGCATGATGTACCAGTGCTAGACATCATTATAAACTGCCACACTGCAGACATCGTAGCCATATGATTGAAAATGTTTTAAAGCTACGTAAACCCCGACCCCCCATTTTGTGGTTCCATTCGTGTTATTTGCTGAAATTATCAATGCAACAATCTGACATGTCTAGCAGTTATGATACAGAGGGACTTAATAAAGATTTCTAAGGCTTGACACCTGTAATAGAGTATACCGTATATACCCTATTAAAAGGAAAACTAAACTGTAAAACAAGATATTCCCTGATCTCATAATGTGTCAGCAGATCAGTGTTGATGCTGTTTATTCAACTGATTAAACATTACAAACCCGGATGTGCCGACGCAATATACGACGGCAGATCTGGTGTACTATTTGCGGCCGGGCTCGACCAATAGGTGAATCTATACGATATCTAAGAATGACAGACATTTAGAGCACCAGAGAAGTGTGTGTGTGTGTGTGCGTGTGTGTGTGTGTGTGTGTGTGTGTGTGTTTTAGATTTTTAACGTAGTTTTAACATTTTTTTTCAGTCATATCGCTACGATGTCTGCAGTGTGACAGTTTACAGTGATGTCTAGCACTGGGGCATCATGTCGCAGACACGTAGCATGATGTCCCACCCAGTCACATTATCCTGACACCAGGCCGACCAGTTCTAACACTAACCTCTTAATGCTGAGCGCCAAGCGAGGCAGCTGTTAGTACCATTTTTGTAAGTCTTTGGTATGACTCGGCCGGGGATCGAACCCGCGACCTCCCGCATCCGAGGCGGACGCTCTAACCACTAGGCCACCGGAGCGGTCGCACCAGAGAAGTGTTTTCTGATTGTTGCAACAAAGCTATCTGGAGCACGTGATATACTAAAAAGTATCTATTACTGGCAACAATAATTACAAATATATTAAACAGTTTTTGGACCTAATAAAATGTGTATGGTTCCATAACCACTGTAATAACCATGTGGATTAGTACTGCCCTAGTTGTTGATGATTTTCATTTAAATAAATGTGTTACTTATAACTAGAAATAAAAAAAGAATATAAGTAGGCGTAAATCAAGGACAATCAACAAGTATTTTAAAATTCGTTATCTTGTCTCACAAAATCTTGATACAACGTTTTATACATATTTATGTTACACATTTCACTAAATGATACAACAGGTTGTATCTTGTAAATTACAGATTTAAAATTACTCTCCAATTAAGCGGTAGATTAAAGATAAATGATCTGAACATAGAAACATTAATTTAGAATAATTACGGCTGATATATCAATGCACGAGCAAATGATAATTAGATGAACTTTCTGCAGAAGAATTATAGTAACTGTAATACTGACATTATTACAGTGCAATATTTTGTGATTGAGATCATAGTCTGTTATAAAACACACCGAGCCCAGTTTTTGTTCTCCAAAGATTTGAGGATGAACTTAAAGTTCCTGATGCAGATCCCAAATTATTGTAAAATACTTGAAGTATTCCCATATAATGGAAGTTTAGCATGCTATGTAATTAAAATTTAGCATGCTATGCAATTAAAATTTAGCATGCTATGTAATGGAAATTTAGCATGAAATGTAATTGAAATTTAGCATGCTATGTAACTGAAATTTAGCATGTTATGTAATTGAAATTTAGCTTGATATGTAACGGAAATTTAGTTTGCTACATAATGGAAATTTAACATGCCATGTAATTGAAATTTAGCATGCCATGTGATCGGAATTTAGCATGCTATGTAACTGAAATTTAGCATGTTATTTAATAGAAATTTAGAGTACCAGGTAATGTAAATTTTCCATTCTAGGTAATGCACATTTTACATGCTAGGTGATGGAATGTAGCATACTATGTAGTGTAAATTTTAACATGCTATTTAATGGGGTTGGCGTGCTAGATAATGGAAATTTAACGTGATAGTTAATATAAATTTGGAACGTTCGCTTACTATTTAACGCATCTTTAATATGCTGTTAAATAGAAATGCATAATTGGAACGTTAGCTTACTATTTAATGAACATGTGGTACGCTGTTGAATGGAAAATTATAAGGAAAACTTAGTATCCATGCCAAGGGACATTTAGCATATTATTTAATGGAAATTGATCATGCAAGTTAATGGCCATTTTAGAAGGGAAATTTATCGTGTTTTAATGGAATTTCCCTATTAAATGGAAATTTAACATACTCGTACAAAATGTTACATTTTGTGCAACTTGAACATGAACACGAGTTTCATGCTCAAAGGTTACCTAAATATGGGAGATTCCATTCTTCTCTAGCTCCGTGCAGAACCATTATTAAACGCCCACAAAAATTAAGATCAAGAGTGTACAAATTAAACTACGGATATAATAAAGCAAGGACCCACTCAACATCATACGGTTACATATGAACTTCATTATACAAAGGCACAAGGAGAGACTTTGCGTGCGACGTGCATCGTAATATTCGAAGTTTCATTAATCCGGTTTCGTTATATGTTTCTGTTCAACATAATTACTGACCGTATGCACCTATATTAATAGTACAGGTACTATGAGCTGTAATACAACCTGATGCACACCAAACAATAATGCTTGCAGCTTTACATTTCTCAGTGAAGAAGCAACGTAAAGTGCCCTCTATGAAATCATGACAGGTCCAGCATTGGCTGATTTTGCAAACTATGATATTTACATTCAATGGGTTATCGCAAATGAGACTAATCCAGTTTTGAATTACGAAACTTATTACTTGTTTTGAAATATCCAAGATCTCAACGAAAGTAGATACTTAATAATTAAAAGTTTAGCGACATATACTCGTTCGTAAATAAGTTCATGGTTATCTTAAATCAAAATGTCAATTTGGACTTATTGATAGTTGTTTTCAAGAACGTTTCATCTAAACGACTCAAGCGTATAACGGATGTAGTTTCATATTTTAATGTGGACATTACTTTTTCAGTAGTAATCTAAAAACGTTACGTTTCCATAGAATACAGAAGCACAGCAACTTTCAAAAGTTGTTACCCCTTTTGGCTTTAGAGCACTTATTCTGAAGGAAATATTTGCAATTTCGCATGAAAAGTTAAATGTTACGTTCGATTCGAAACAAAATATCTCTTCTTCTTGTTAATGTTAAGCCCTCCAATTTTGCAAGTGTATTGATTTTCTTAGTTGTGTCGTAGTGTCGTTATCTATTTAGAAACTGCAAAACATCTATTGATTTGTCAGGCTTCCTTGGGATTGACAATACTGAAACATTGAACTTTTACTGTTTGATTAGGAAATTGATTCTAGGATCCAGATTGGATCGAAAGATGCAGGTAAATGAAATAAAGTTTGAGAAAACCAAATACATCACAGACTAGAGGAAGTATATTCGAACACGTAATCAGGACTTACTCAGTTTATTAAAAAAAAACCATGCATGAAATATCAGCGTACATGTTCATTTAGTTAAACTTATGATGCCTAGTCAATTCCTTTCTTCTCATTTGTAAATAATGACAGATTTATGCGTAGGTCCGCGATCAAAAGCCGCAAAAATTACACAAGTAGATCTCAAACAACTCTCTTGCGATACATTCAATCAATCGATATTATTCACATGCCATATATTGATCGGATGAAAATATACAATGGTAACTTCTGCATTTGTTCTTACATTGATTTTTAAAATGAAATGTAATGTTCTACTGTTAAAATGATTAGTTTTGTTCTTTCTTATCGTATGTATCGGTTGGGACGATTTTTAACTTAGTTGCATGTTCATATCATTTGGAAATTCACAGAGGCATCACATTGTTTCACCACTTAATTACAAACAACTATGCACTAGCATTAGCACCAAACGATATTTCAGTTTACATAATTACCTTTTTGCTGTTGTTGTCAAAATTAGTAGCAAAATTTTGGACTGAAATAAATTACTTGAGCACATCAAATTCGATAATCAATATTAAAATGCGAAAATCTTTGCAGTACTTCGCTGAATTAGGTGTCAATGTACGATCTATCAATATGCACAAAGGGCCACGAACAATGCACATGACTGCAGATATATTGTGTTTCATTTGACAATAGAACTGAATTTGGTATTTTCTTTAACGACGTAACTGAGGTCTGTGCATTCATTTCTTTGACCCAAAGTCACATTTCAATTATTTTCTATTGCATATTGGCAGTGTAAATTCCCGAGCGATTGTAAAATGTAAATCTAGAGGAAATATTAGCAATCTTTGTACACATTTCAAAGAAATCGTAACAAAATTTATGTATGCATACAAAATATCCGGTTGAAAATCACTAACGAATATTGTTAATAATTTCATTCGGTGAGCAACATACAATAATTCCATCCATACAAATTGCCTAAGGTAGAATAAACTGTAGAACTTTTTTATAAAAAGAAACACGTCGCATGTTGAGAGGATATTTGCTTGTTTCGAGAATAACGGATATCTTTCCTTGAGCTTGTGAAAACTCGGTATTTTCACGAGTGATGAAGCCAGCCACGATTGAAAATACTTACATTTTTCTGCCACGCGATGAAATATATCGGTTATTCACTCGGAGCTAGCACATTTTCTTTTTATTTTATGCTCAAACATATTGGCTAGCATTATATATAGCATACCGATGTAGCATGTTTCTTAATGTATCCTCCGCTATTATTAATGTCAGCAGTTTGCCGTTTCTGTTCTGTGCTGAGTTGTGTACATTCACACAGAATATATAAATAGTAGCATAATTCCCCTTCCCAATTCAAGGTTAAAACATCACATACAAAAAGGATGACCACTAGACCACGCAAGCGTCATTCAACAGTTTTAAAACTTCTTGGTCATAATATTATCAATGTCTTTTGACGGGCATTAAAAAATATTTATCGTATTTCACGCCAATGAAATATCAAAATTATTTCTCTCAGAAAATCCAGCAATTCACGGCCTAGCATGAAATAAATGTAATTCATGCTGGTAGAGTATGAGGTTTATAGGATTCATGTTTTTTTTAATTAATGAATAAATTAACTCGTTAGCTTGTGGTTAACTCCTTGAACATGGGCGCTCGTAAATCATCACACATAATCGCTATATGCTCAAATATGACCTTCTATGTTATAAATGATTCATAATTTATTTGTAATTTATATCCAAATATGAGGACATTCATTGGTTAAGGTTGCAAAGTTGTGAGTTGCTCATGTTTCAATTTGATTGAAAAACTGCATTAACATTAATGACTTTATTCGTTCAATTATCAGCGAAAACTTCCAAACATTCACAAACATTAGTGTTTTATCTTTTTTATTTTACTCTTGATGCTTTTCTTTAACATGACATTATTTCGCGTTTGTTTTACTCTCTTATTATATTTACTCTCTTATTATTTTCACCCGACTAATGCTTTCTGTCTTTAACATGCCATGATACATTCAAACTTGTGCGCTGGCATCACTGTAGTTATAATTGGAAATTCTTTCTTTGTGGTACGTCCTGTCATGAAAATTTAAGATCATTTTGCGGCAATATGTACGTTAGATTGAAATGTGGTTTGTTCAAGTTGTTCATAGTGTATGTCCTTCCCTGTGTCATTATCTACAGAATACATTTTTAGTAACCTGGTAAGAAAGTATAAAACTCACCAGACGGTGCCTTTCATCCCAGCCCGGATGTTTTCTACTGCCCCAGTATAATTTCATACTGAATCACTAGTTACTTATGCAATCAATGACACTAACTCAAATGACCTTAACTGTCTCTTTCTTAATTATTTATGTGTGATTTTCACGAGAAGGCAGACATAGAAATGTTTATAGATTTTGTGACAATGTTACATAATACTGACGTCATGTCACTGTAACCTGATTTTTTTTTCCCGTCTTCATCCGATATGGCATCAAACCTGGTCATCATATGGCACAATCTGACCGATGACAATTCTCAGGTGGGATAAATGTTATCCCTTTCCTTTTGATTTTATACTCCTCTGAATTTCCCCAAAAGTATTTGTTCTGTAGGTATTCAGATTCCAGAACTAATAAATCAAAAGATTCTAAAAACCTACTGTGGATTATTTTCAGGTTTGTACAGCTTACAAGAAATATTGAAATCCTTGCAGCTTCATAAATACACTGTCAGAGTTCGATTAAGGCAGATACAGAATGTGAACCAGGCCCATGAAGATCTGAGAGCACTTGATAAGCAGTCACCGGACCCAGAGAGCGATAGCATAGCAGAAAAATATATCGTTCTGAATCTGTCCACAGAATCTGCTTATGAGGAAATCTTAAAACAGGTAAAAATAAATATAAACTATGTTAGTTATTATGATGGTCATTCTTTATGTAAATGATATAAATGGTGGAGTCTTACAAATCTACCCCGATATTCTGAGGCGGAAGGGGGGAATTACAGGAACAATCAATGGAAATTGTTAATATAATCAATAATTGTAATTGGACTCACATCTAGCAATGTTTAAAATACGTGTGCAGCCTTTATTAAAGATGCATTCAGTCTTAAAAGATTGCAACTTTAGCTGATAGCTAGACATGATTTCACTGCTCTTCCAATGAACAGTAATGAAAATATTTTGAACAAAAGTATAATAGTGAACCAAAAGCATTTTCAGACTTTAAATTAAAAATTCAGAGTACAAATTGTTACTTTCCAGCTAAAATTTAATTATTCTTTCCAATGTAATTTGAAGGCTGCACACTGCCTCATAGAAAATTCACATCAGCTAACACTTTTACATTGGTTTTGGTCAACTGTTCAACCTCAATCCAGAACAAATCTTGAGATTCTTCGTTTAGTCTTGTAATCGAATTAGCCGCTACGCACACCTACGTGAAACAAATTTTTATTAGTTGCTTGAAATTCAACGTTTCCGTTAGTCGCCTCAGGTCGCAATTTATGCACTTTTTGCACAATAACCATTCTTGTGCAGACGTTGACGGTCATTTTCAAAAGATTTATTTTTTGTGCCAGATGCATATATCATAGGCAGGTGTGACGATGCATTTCCTACATACATTGCAAAACAAACCCCAACAAACATTGTATCTCAACGTAAACTAAAAATCGCACTGTGGCTTAGCCCTTGACTTACGCAAACCAGTTAATATATATATATATATATATATATATATATATATATATATATATATATATATATATATATATATATCTGTGTGTGTGTGTGTGTGTGTGGTGATAGATATGTACGTGGTCAGTAAAGTTGATTTGATATGCTACAAAGTTGTATGATATACAAAGCCAATTAATGTGACTTTAAGTCTTCATTAGAAAGCTATGTTTTCTATTTTCGTGGGAAGAATATTAAGTACACATCATCTACATAAGTGTCATGATTTGTCGACGACTTGTCAGATTCATTTCATTTTTCGGCGAATGTGACTATACAGACCGTTTGATATTTCGCAGGTGATTTTGCAGTTGAAGATATTATCTTAGTAGGCAAGATAAGGTTTAAACTAATTTAAATTTTTGGATAGGCCTGCGTACTGAGGGGTTCGTTTTAAATCGAATATAATATGCCACAACGTAGAAAAATTAGTTTTAGTTTTTATTAGACAAATTTCAATTCGCATCTTGTTTGAAAATATATGCACACGCTCAATTTGTTGAAAAGGGACTGAAGGTCATACAAAAAGTTCCATATATGTTGCAGACGCTTTCATAGTTTAGTCAACAATGGCAATACTATCTCGATGAAACATAGAACTTAATCCTAATGTAGTTATTCGGTGGCTTCCATTGCTTGCCGCATGAAAAATTACACTTAACCCTTATGCAATTAGTCACTAGCCACTATTGCTCGCCCTTCGCAAATTAAGGATTACACCATCTAAACATTTTATCATGTTGGCTTCTTCAACCTAAACAATAACTCACTAATCGGAAACAAAATTAGCAACACAGTTTTGAAAGAGGATGAGAACATTTGAATAATTGAACTGATATTGTTTTGTTAATTATTTACCTTCAGAAGCTACAAGTCGTGACTGGAGAATGTTTTGCAAAGTCACAATTTATGTGATGGGGGTTCACCGAGGCTTTAAGTCTTCGCGGGCAAGGCGTTATATTCGTATTATTTATTGATTTACCAAGAGTAACAATTATTTCTCGATGAAATGTTTATCCTTTTCCCCCTGCAATCTTTGAGTTTGGACAATATCTTTACATGCAAATAGAAAATCACATTGGATAATAATTGCCCTAGGTCATTCCATTTGGGTTCCCCAACCAAGACAAAACCTTCGCACTCTATGCTCAATAGTACATAATTTTCCTCGCCATCTACCTTTGAATGGGAAAAAACTTTTCAATTTATTAAATTAACAATGTGTCTGTTGTTCATAAAAATACAAGATAAGCACTTCGTCAAACTAGATGGCAGATTTTATATCTTTATATATATAAGGGTTGTAGGTCATGCTAGCTACAGTAAATATGTACATCGCAGTTTAGACGACAGATTGCGGTTTTTAAGAGAATGAGACCATATTTTATGACTCATATGGATTATTGCTGTGTTGCTTAGGTAAATATTTAAGTATAGGCAATGTCCCCCGACGCAAATTTAGGAACATATTATCAGACGAATTGTACTGGATCCAATATATTGAATGTCTTAAGTTAGACGCAATCTTACTACTATTGTTGATTTATAATATAATTATCCTCGCCTTATGCCAAAATGACAGATGAGTTTTAATTCGTAGCTTATTTAGACAGAAGCATTTTCACTGGTATCTTATTTAAACAGAAGAGTTTTCATTTGCAGCTTATTTAGACAGAAGAGTTTTCATTGGTAGCTTCTTTCGATTTTCACCAAGAGATTATAATAGCTATTATGCCGGTAATTTAAAGACTGACAATGTAACAAACGTTTAAAACCGATTCAGAGTTTATGTACAAGTTTTGTATGCCACAGACATATTTATATTTTTTACGAAATAAGATATTGCATTTTCCATGGTTTTAGATATTCATTCTTTATACTTCGCAGATTATGTTTCATATATGCTAACTTCTCTGAACTAGCTCGATCTAAAATTGGTTCTTCTAACCTGTGAAATCAATCCATGGTGTGCTCATTTGTTTGTTACCCAGTTTACCTCACACCTAATAATAAGACATGTAGCAGGAGCATATATTTTATAATTTTATATATTCATGTTTTAATTAGGCAGAAGTGGGTATGTTATTATTTTATGTAATTAATGTTCATTAATGAGTGAAATAAAGTCATCAGTTGCAATTATTGTGTTATTCTCATTTTACACATATCTAGCCAATTAGGCAACCTTGAACCAGGATTACCTGTTCGAGTTTTGTTCACTCTGAGCAATGAAGCTACCCTGATTACTGTTCATGCTGGGTTGTTCTACTGTATGACAAGTGGTAAGTAACTTTCTGATTGGTTAGTTTGCTACTTGTCTGTATAAACAACATAGCATGAACAGCATATTAGTGGTGGTCATTTCATTAGAGCTTCTGAAGAGTGATGGTCATGAGATTGCGGTAAGAAAAGTGCCTGATGATTCTTTTGCTTCAAGGAAAATGTGACTTGACGTTTGTCCCACATGATAAGGTAAATAGGTTTATAATATAGTTAATGTAACAGTTTTGTTTATATGTACTCTGTATATTTCTCTGAAATGTATGTTGATGTATTTTATCACCTTTTATAGGTTATCAACCGGCATATTTTTTCTGAGCCTATCATTCTGTCCATGCGCTTGTCTGTCTGTCTGCTCTCTACGTTTTCTCTACACACTGATTGTTTTGTGTTTAGGTTTAGTTGGTCCACTATCTCTCTTGATGGATGGGGTAGTAAGTCATTCGTATTAAATGTACTGTAAACTGAATCAATGTATACATGCAGAACAATAATGCATTGATGACGGTATTGTTATTTATAGTTCTAGTACATGTATCTTTATTGTATTTGCAAGGTGTAAGAAAACAGGAGAAATGTATTTATCTCCAGTTACCAACCTCGTGCACAATAAACCCAATTTCTTATATCAAATTCTGGACTTGTATTTTCTATTCTGTGAGTAGAAGCCAAGTGCTGTTACAGACACGCATGTCATAAAGTTGACATATGCCCCTTTTCAACAGTTCCTAATTATCTGATCTTCAAAGCCTGGACTTCTAAACGAGTTTGGAGACAACGTTTCAAAAGACCGAAAGTCCTGTTTAAGATCGTTAATATTTGTTGCAGACTGAAAGATAGATTTAATATTTTGCCAAGACTGACATCTCATCTCGTTCATGACATTATCTCCAGACACAAATGTAGAATCACCCTGGATTGCAATTCTGTATTACTTAGCGAAGTTCGGACCCCAGAAACAAACAGTCTTTTACCACTTTGCATTTGGTGATTTGACAGAAGTAAACTCAATTCTGACCCTAGCCACAGACAGCATTTTAGCACTCTCCGCATCTGGTGATCTGATAAAATAAACGCAAATCTTACCAATTAATTTATTGGCCGAAAGTCCCGTTTGTATTGGTAGTTTTCTGTCAGATAATCAAACCCTAGAGCTTTCATATTAGCAATTTGTTAGACAATAATTGAAGGTTATGTTCTCAAAGATCAATGTGCTTCGCAGATTGGATAACATATTTCTTCTTTTCCTTGCGTGCGATCATACTTTCTCCTTGAAATTCGATCATTATTCCTCAGACGTACGTCCTACTTCGCAAATTATTGATCGAACAGTCTGACAATTTTGCACTCACTCGAGTGCATTGGGTCTGCCAATATAGACAAAATGTTATTTTTTTAACATCACAGATGTTATTATACGCACCTCCTACAAATGTGGTTGACTAGTTTTGTGTACTTGCTTATCTATATTATCAGACTGTAAATCATCGTTTAAGAATGGAAAAGATATATCCATGTTTTGCAAAGATTGCAACAATTTCATGATTAAATTAACCATCCATGTACATGAAATTAGTCTGAAGCTGCCATTGTAGTCACGCATACATTTAGAATCAAATGGCTTTCAAGTTTTTACTGGTTCGCTCAAATTGGATCCCACATCACAAGCGGAATTTTAGCAATATGAATTTCAAGATGTATATCTGATATGCTCGTAGTCCCACCTCTGAGAGATATTATATGCAACATAGCATTAAATTGGGTGAATGACTTGTTCTTATATTTAGATTATCTGACACATCAAGTTGGGAGTTGTGAAATATTTGCACATTAGCAGTTTGTGGTCAAGGATTGAATGTCATGCTATCCGATGGTAATATACGACAGAAACTGACACAGGTGTGTCCTTCTCACTCATTATGACATTATTATTCTCATGGAAATGTAAGTGATAATTTCAATCGTCATTCATGCAAATTAAACATTATATCAGCATGAAAATTAGGGTAGACACATGCTGACGCTTTTGTATCTTTAAAGTCCTATAGGATTTAGCCTTCTATGATAAAGGTTAGTACCTTCTGCCGAGATATCTATAATAGAATAAACTTCACTAACCAACCAATGCGGCATAATGCCTTTCAGGGACTGACTATATGTCTTGTTTTTACCTATAGATTATCATGGACACTTCACATCGGTTTATTTTTTAAAATATTGACACTGTAGCCATAATTTGGAGCAAGGGTCGAAGGTATTTTCTGGCATGTTCAATGTACCTCGCAGGGGTGACACTATTTTTAAAATTAAATTTAATCAGTACTCACTATGCGGGTTTTCAAGTAAAAATATAGCTCACTAATAGAGGACTAGGGAGAAATGAGCACTTCTGAGCTCCAGATTTAATCTCCGCACACTGCAGTTTATATAACCTACAATCAAATACGCTATACCTTCAACAATGTCACAAACATTTATGCTAAGTAGCCATATCTCTTATTGGTTTAGAATAATTTTTCAGGCGCTTCATGCCTGGTTTATGAAAGATTGTTACGGACTAGAACAAAGGTCAAAGATATTGATCAGAAAGGTGAATTTATTTCTAAAATTGGAAAAGTTTTGACTTCATCAGACACTACTTTCTTGATGAAATATGACTTAACCACTTTACCGTAATCGAAAGTAGACATTTTGATGCAAAAGAAATAAAGTTCCCCATAAGATACTTTGCTAATGGCTTAAAAATAATACAATAAATTGACTTCTCAAATCAGACAGAATTTTGGCAATGTGCGACCAGTAATCTGTTACTGAATTAGCAACAGCAACATTGATGCGGAAATAAACTTTTCATTAATTGACTATAACTTTCCTGTGACAGCAGAGTACTGACAACGCCTTTATGTTGCGAATCATTGAAGATTTGTACAGCGGAAAACATTTTTTAAGGTAACTGTTTAAGGTAATTTTCACAAAAACCAATAAAAGTCATGGCTAGGCAACATACATCTTTCTTCACTGAGTGTGACCAAATATTTTGATACTTAGTGACACTATAATTTGTCATGTGTAGTCGTGATCTGACTACGCAAGTACGGATTACACCATGTGTCACTGTTTACCGACTCGGACAAATTCGGAATCCAAACCAAGACGGAATCTCTGCACTGTGCGATTTGCAAACCTTAATAAAATTAGTCGCGCCACCAGACATATTGTCGTAAAGCTTTTCACTTGTTGACTGCGTAATGTGTTTTTATGTTTAAATTATCATAAGACCCTATCATAAACAGTTGGCTCCGTCGAAAGATTGAAGGCCCTGATCGGAAATGAATACGTCGCAGAATAGACATATTTCTAAATTTCACAGACTTTCTGGACGAATATTAAGACTTATTTTCTATATAATTTGTCTGCAGAATAAATTGTCTATGCGTACACATTATGAGCCACAAGAGCTCCAGTTTTCTACTAGGTTGGATGATTGAGTTTTGAAGCCATGAGATAATATAACTGTTCACTAGGTGTTCTATAACCTAACGTTTTGCATCACCAACCAATGTGACCCAATCCCGTCTCGTTTATTGGCAATATATTGCTGTATTCGTCAGTTTTAATCAGATTCATGAAGTTGGAATGTCTGCACGATTCACACAGTAGCAGTTAGAGACAAGTTAAGTTCACATAAATTTCAATTTTCTCCGATTAAGACATATTTTTCCTCTTTAGAATTGTATACCTATTAATGTTGTGATTTGTTTGAATTAATGACTCGTTTACTATGAAAAGCAATGTTCACACAGGCTGATAATTGTATGTGACTCTTTTAAAGTAGCTCGAACGTGTTTGATCAAAGTTACCAGACGGAATCTGGGCACTGTGTCTCGATAATGTATAATCGAATTAACTACTCCACCAAGCAGCGTAATATCAAACTCGTTTATTGTGTCTGGTTTGAATACAAAAGAATAAAAACGCAGAAATTAAATCCGTCTTATGCATATGATCGCAAATACAGGGACAATACGCCTGGAAAAAATTCAGACTGGGATCTAAATATTTCGATGCCCTGGTGTTGTGATGCTTGTAATCGTGCCACGGACAGGTTATAAACCTTCCTTGATTGAATCAATTCTAAAGTAAATAAAAACTATGAAAAAAAAATAAAATAAAATGCCCTTCAGTCAGTTCCTTGTTTTCCGCATATGAATTTTGCTATGCTTTTGCAGTACAGCGATCGTTTTCTATACATTGATTTGCCAAGGATTTTGCTGAGCCCAGTGGATATGTTGAATTAAAGATATGCATCAAAGAATAGCGCTTAGTTTAACGCAACTCATCTCTTTTCAGATCCGAGAGGTCGGTATGAATAAACATGGATACAACTATATCCTTGGATCGCTGGTAAGTTAGACAGCTCGACATATACCACTTATAACCTAAACTTCAGTTCGAATAAGAACATAACTCGAAACATTCCTTGTCCACTGTAATATTCTTTGTAAAGAAATAATGAAATGTATATTGCCAGTTGTTACAAATGTCTGTAGAGGTTAACTGTGAACAAAGTACCTATAATTTGTAGGGTTATTGAGTTCCGGCGTAATCTGTAGTCTTCTGACGGAGCAATAACCCGACCAGCGCATATGTTTTGTTCAGCTTCGATTTTTACAGCAGAATCTGGATTATAATAACTTTGTTTAGCTGTCTTAATGGTTTAACAAAGGTACAAACACCTAAGTCTTCCAAACTTACTTATTTGATATATCCCAGATACGTTCATGCAAACTTCCAGGTATCCCAATGTTTTTTATTTTTGTATTTTTGCATCCACCCCCCAACAACTGATCGGCGAAACAAGACCGTATTATTTTTGCCTTACAGATTACACAAAATATGTAAAACTTTGCAAGTTAAATGTGATGATAGACATCTTGTCGATCGTGACTATACTGTAATCTGGATGAAATTTCAATATTGTCAGAATGTTTGAATTTGATTCCTTTAACTACTGAATTCTTGAGCAATTAAATTTGTAATGCCATCATAACGGTTCTGTGGTAGCAGTTTTGTAATAAGTGTCTCGGGAAACGTTGAATCTAATCAAAGATCTATCTAATAAAATTTACCAAACATTCTCCTAGAGGAAGCCGTAACGGAAGCTAAATTCTTTATGTACGAAGTGAAGTGAGCGGTATTTTGGTTTGAGACAATTTTTTAAGGAATTACTTGTTTGAGAGTTTTTGAAAAACTGTTCAAAAGCTTTCTATTGCTTAAATAATAAGTTCAAAGGGGCCGCACGGGTGGTGTTGGTGGTGGTGGGGGTGGGGGTGGAAGGGTTTAGGTGGTAAGAACCAAAGTATTTTAATTCTTCCTGTATTTTTTAAACATCAATAAAAGTGAATTTAGCAGGTATTTAGCTGATTGAAGATCTTAAAATAAATTCCTTTGACAACAGGAAGAATATATAATATTATGAATATACCAACTCCTAGGGTTCTAACAACTGCATGATACTTTATAACATCTTATAAAAATGAAGTAGAAAGCATAGTATTTTGTGTTAACGTACATCAATATTAAACATAATTTCACTGAACAATATTTTAAAAGGTTATCTTTATCATAGTTTGTTTATAAAATACAGTAAAATTGCTTATATACTATTTACTCAAAGGCCACACAATTTGTAATACACATTAAAATGCAAACAACCATATGTATACACTCACACACACACACACACACACACACACACACACACAAACTGACAAACAACAGTGCAAAATTGGCATGAAACCACCTATTCCATTTTTCAAGGTCATCGAGGCACAAAGAACAATTACACAAACGAAAACATAAAGCTCGCAAAAGCCCACAAAAACGCAAGTAGTATACAAAGTCGGCGTTGTTTGGTGTAAATAGTTGCAATTAATTACAGAATAAAGGTTAAACAAGGTTGATTATTATTGCTTTTTAATGCTAGCAAAGAATTATGCTGTCTATATAATTTTACATCCCGGATGTAATATTCCATCCTGGATCTAATGTAACGCTAGGATGGCGGTATGTTAAAAATTTATGAATTTATGTTATAGAGTAAAATTACATCAATGAGTTTGTCATATTTAACAGCTAACTAAACGCTTTTTGATAAATTTATGAATGTGTTTTTGACATTTTTACATAAAAATGATAGAGAAGACCACGAGTTTGAGAAAGCGACTTAATGGTAGGAAAATGTGGTTTTAGTTGCCTGTAAGCTCTTTGTTACCTACCACTGACAAATGCCCGTTTGGATTATTCATGATTTAAGCCGCTGGGTTTAAGTGTACGCAGCCGGCGAATTCAATAGGCTTTATTGGATTTCCTAATTTTTGTGCTCCATTTTGAGTTATGGGCAATCCCAGTCAGGATTACATCACTGAAAGTATGGAATGAAAAAGAGAAATGTTCCGCCACTGGGCTCCATTCCACTTTATTGTTTGGCCTGTCGAATCTATGGAGATTCATTTTAATATTTAATGTTTGCATTTCTCTAACATATTGGGAGCTGCATGATGTATATAACATTTTCAGTGTTGCTTGTTACAGTATGATTGTGAATATTAAGCTTTTCACCTCTGACTGTGTTGAAAAATGTTTGTTTCCTTCATGTGTTGGCACGTTTTACATCGTTTGTTTCCACAAGGCTTCGATTTCCAGTCTATTCGTTGATTTGGGAGTGTCTTTAAATTGGACCTGATTAGCATGTCTATTACGTTTTGAGATCTGCGAAATGCTACTACTGGTTTGTGCAGAAAGATCAGTCTAAGCGGTTTTCACAATTTAATGATTGACCAATGTTTGTGAATGATGCGGCCTACTTGTGGGTTCTCTAGGTGGAAAGTGAGGATGAAGGGTGCTTGTTCCACGTTTTCTTTTCCCTTGTGCTTGAGGTCGTCAGCACGGTTGTTTGTTTGGCTTTAAATATCGCTTCCACTATTATATCTTTGTTGTAGCCCGGCTTTCTCAGATGTTGGGTCAGTTTTCTACACCTCTTATTGAAAGTTGTCTCATCAGAGCAAATTATCCTGATCTTAAGTGCTTGACTGTAAGGGATGTTATGGGTGCAGTGCCTAGGGTGGCAGCTGATGGAAGAAAATATTGATGTTTGTCAGTCGGTTTGGAATAAGCCTTTATGAAGTATGTTATGTACAATTTTAATTTTTATATCCAAAAACATATGGTCTGTGTTCAAAACGTCGGCAGTGAATTTGATCGGATGATGGAAAGTATTGATCTGCTTTGTCATATGCCATTTCCCTCTGTTTAGATTTCTAAAAAATCTCAACCCATTCAATGTTCACTGCAGCAATCCACGCAAGAAATGTGTTCATGTAAGTTTAAATCTTTACAAATGCGTTCTGGAGCAGCCATTAATTTGGCAAAATATACATACTGGAGAATCATTTGTACAAGCTAAAATTGTAAAACTTCGCTGTCCTGAAGTAATTGTAAATTTCGGAACTTCTTTTCTATCGAAGTTGTAATGAAACCGTTAATCGCATTGACGCAGAATAGGAAAGAAATACCATTCAAAATTCAACGGTTTGTGCCTTTAAAAACATATCCAATAAAGAAAATCTACTTTTTGGAAGATAGTTATCAGTCTGTATGGTCGTAAACTAAGTAACAGAAAAGGGGCGAAAACCATAAAGTTTTGTAAAATTTAACAAATGTATTTCCCTAGATTACAAAGTGAAAATTTAAAAAGAACTTACAGTGGATTAAATCACAAATACTCCTAAACGTTCATATCATAAGTCCAAAAGTATAGATTATTCCGAATGAATTACAGTGGTGTTCCGAATGAAATCTAATTCTGAATGTGCTGATAGTGGAATAGTGTCGATGTGCTAACCGTCATGATAGATCAAACTAATATAATCTAAATCGCCTTTAAACGATATCACAATAATCTCCAAAAAGTGATTTAGTCCGAAAGAATTATTGAGCACTTTGCAATTACTGTTAATAATTTTTTAAAAAAATAAACACTCTCAGATTAAAACTGAACAGTTAAAACTGATTCCACTATGAGTGGTGCTAACATACGGAATAAATAATTATGTTTATTTCTCCCTAATATAAAAAGCTAAGACAAAATAACAAAACCAGGATGAGGGTCATTTTCTCATCCAAGTCATAAACAAGATCCATTCTGGAAACTACCAAGGTCAAAAGGATTTATAGACATGTTTCCCTCCAAGTAATAATGATCTTAATATATAATACGAACGATAGATAAGAATTAGCTATGTAATATTTTGTTTATAATTAAACACTTTAGTCAGGTAGGCTCAAACACCTACCCTCGATTATGGACAAAGATCAGTCACACAATACAAATTAGATATGCATAACATATAATCATGGATAAAAGTTAATACACTATACAAATTAAATATACATAACAATACAAAAAAGATATTTCATTTGTGAGGTGGAAACATTTTGTATTCTCACTCGTGACTTTGCCACTCATGGCAATACAATGTTTCCCACTTTCATCATGAAATGTCTCTTCACCTCTACTAAACGACTAAACATAGATATCCTCCCTCTTTCTCTCTCTCTCTCTCTCTCTCTCTCTCTCTCATTTATTTATTTATTTATTTATTTATTTATTTATTATTGAGGTGGGTACGGGTTGTCGAGTGGTGTCAAATGCTCAGCTTTACTGATCACTGACATGTCACCTCTCTCTGTATAGGTTCGAGTCTCAACTCGGTCTTGGTACGTATGCAAGAAAGGTTGAAATAGGTTCCCATGGGTCTTTGGTTCCTCATGGGGTTCTCCCAAGTTCTTCCTTCCACCAAATATATTGGCCGCCATGTATAGCCTATCTTGTGCTAAAAATGGAGATAAACCCAGAAAACCAGAAACCATTATTGATGATTAAAATATCAATTCTTCCTTTTCTATACTGTAGAAAAGGTCAGTTTCACATTTTTGTACTCATAATCTCGAAGCAAATATATGTAAATCAAATTATACGTATAACAATGCCTGAAAAGGATGAAGAATAATGTGTCTTAATCAGTTTACGGCCATTAGATTCAACTGCCGTAGATTCCATATGAACCTAATATCTTCGTGGCATAACAACGAAACAGCTTCTAACACAGGAAAAGAGTTATTAATGTTGTTTCCATTAACTCCATCGGGTTTATATGTTCTTAGGGCTATGATACATAGCGATAAATAAGACCAAAATTACTTGCACTAAGCATTTTAATATATTGTATTATTGCCAGCTTCCGCTGCTGAGATTTTATTTGTCAGAGTTATTAACAGATATTGTCACCACTCGTCTGGGCTGCAGAGCATAGGAAGCATAAAATTACCATCTTATTTGTTTGTGTTTTGTTTTGTCTCCTAAATTTAAAATATTACATTAAAGTCTTTACGTTTATTAGGTATAAGCAATTGTATTTGTCTAAAAGAAACATCATTTATAGGGGTCAAGATTTGTCTCAACTCTCACAAACTTGCTTGACTTTTGTATAGCTCATTATCTCCATTAGTTTACCGTCACTTGCAATTTTTTGAAAGTTGTACCCTCATTTCTCTGTAATGGAAACCATCCTTTGTATTATACTGATCCTATTTCCTAACCAGGATTTCTTAAGCCTGGGAATGGAGCGCTACAGACACGGGGGAGTAAATATTACTGGCTTCCAGCTTGTGAACTACTCTTCGCAGTTTGTGAAGAACTTCATGACGGTATGGCGAACATTAGACCCAAAAGTATGGCCTGGAGCACATGAACATAGTATACATGTACGTAGGTACATGCTTCTCAACGAGATCCCTTTCAAAATGAGGGTGTATCATTTCGTCTTAAGTAAAAGTGAAAATAACGATATTTTAAGGATCAAAACATATTTTTAAAATAAATGTACAAAACATATACCAGATGAGGAGAAAATGAATGATTCACCTATCTTATGCAATCGGAAATACCACGACGTGCACTGATAAATTCATGTTCTATCCACTATTTATTAGATCATATAAAGCATGGACTGCATTGCGGAGATTGTAAACAAAAACTTAGTTTGATGACAGCTTTTTATGCACAAAAAATAAATCTTCACTGTAAAATAGAATAATTTCAACACAAACATTACTCTTTGTGAAAGAATCTCAAGATTTTATATTTCTGGAAAGCCCTCATCTAATCTTCCAATAATTTATATGGTTGGACTATATTAAGTATGTACAGCTTCAAATATGAAATTTATTGTTGTAATTATAATTGAGATTGGCCATTGAGCATCCTTATAGTATGTGTATGTATGTAGGTATATGTATGTATGTATGTATGTATGTATGTATGTATGTATGAAGGTATGTGTGTGTATTGCTTTCAATATTATTCCTGCATTATACGATGGAAATAAAGAACAAAAGAAGACACACCAGAGCAATAATCTTCAAACAATAAATTAATTAAAACTATTGTATCGTGTTGTATAGTACTACAATAAATTATTAGAATTGTCAATATATAGTACTACATTAAAATTATTGAAGCTGTCAGTATAGGACATTAATGATATGACGTAATGTATTAGTCTAAGCAGATAACTAAAGCAATATTTCTCCACTGAAAAGTTATATAAATAAAGATACTTAATGATACGACAAGTATTAGAATTAGATCTTATATCGGCTCATTTGAACATAATAAATTCTATAATATTACACAGGTATATGCTTCTTATGTCCTAAATACAGCGTTTATTTGAGTAGATAAACATATTCATCTTCTATAAATAGCAAAATTTGCATATTTTAGTGTAACAGCTGAATGCCATTTAGAATTAGTAGATAATACACCAAAATCATTCTCATTCATAAAATGTTAACTTCATTGACTTAGTGCGGAAAACATTATTAATCAAAATGTAGTCCTTTAAAGACCAATTCGGACAAATTTTAGAATCCGATTTCAAAAGGATGTCCATCATAACAGGTCGAAGCAGCGTTAGCCGTGGATTCTATTACTGTGATACAAAAGACAATATCAAAGATGGTAGAAAGGTCGTCTTCCATATTCCAACATACTTTCCGAAGGGGTGATATTTATAACTACAACAAGACAAAAGGAGTACCGTGTAGTGCCAATCCACCGATACCATGGATGCATGGACAGTCTCTGATGGAAGGAATGACAGAGGTAAATTCATCATTTATTTGTTTGTTATATGTATCTTTTGGTCGGTCTCAATATTTTTCTCTATTTCGCTCCTTTTGCCATTCATTTCATATTTGCATTTTTTCCCCTTCTGTGTCTCTCTCTCTCTAGACCAAGCACTGGTTTTAGACATGGTGAGATTCACTGAAAGCAAGGAAGTATTGCAATACAATTGCTATCGAGAGGATACTGTCTTTGATCGATGGATACACTATTCGAAGCATTGTCGTTTAATACTATTATTATTATTATTATTATTATTATTATTATTATTGCTAAAATAATATTGTTTCTTGTAGAGGAATTTCATTCATAGGGCATCATTGTAATCTCAAAATAACAATACAACTTTGCTCCTTTCAGTTGAGATTTGAGGGAGTTACCGGTAACATAGGTTTTGATCGATATGGCTTCAGAAAGGATTACACGTTTGATGTGTTCAACGTTGGGCTAGATGAGGGACCAAATAAGGTAATATATATATCTCTTTATCCTAAGTAGTGAATATATTTTTAAATTCCTTGAATAAAGCTGCTCGCTGCTTTCAAGGCCTGCTCATCTAATGGTTTATTTGCATTTACGTTTTCGTATGTTGATATTCTCAGGTACTATTTATTATTGGTTGCCTGCTGGTAATGGCTGTGTATATCACTGCCTTGTTGAGGTGGTGATCAAGGAGTCTAGGTTTATTTCTTCAGCACCCAGAATTGTGAGTGGTGCTAACTTCCCGCCTAATGATACCTCAAATTCTTGTGCTACGCATGGATCTTTAGGTTTTCAAGTTCAAAACCTGATCTTAACCTGTTGGCTTCTTGGTCGTCCACAGGTGAAGTTGGTAGTCATCATCAGCAAGTCATGATCACTTCCTATGACAGCTCCTTGGAAGCTACGCGCTCTGGCAATGTGTTTCCTCACCCAGATGAAGTCAATCTGATTGTTATATTTTCCCTCTGGACTATGCCAAGTCCATCTACCATATGGTTTGTGGGTGGAGGGGGGGGGGGGTCAAGAGTGTTCTTTAGCACTAGGTTATTGTAGGCGGCGAAGTACAGAAATTTCATTGGTCTGTTCATTACAGTATGGACCACTTATGTCTGCCTTTGCATCTTCTCTTACCTTCGGTACCCTTCAGTAACTAAAATATCGATCTTTGGTGTCTGGTTAATGATAGTTTCAAACTGGTCGAAGAACGCATCTACTCCCTTGTCATCATAGTCAGATGTTAAGGAACAAACCTCTACAACGGAGATGTTCAAGTGGGATAACCTTCGTTCTGTTGTCCAGCGGATGGCGCAGTCATTGGTAACCCAGGCTGCGACCTATCCGGTATAAGAACTCTATCTATTGTCTCGTTACCTCTGGCTTATCATGGGCAGCTGCAATATTTACTAACAACACTTCCAAAATACGCATTGTTTTAGAGTTTGCAACTTTGAGGAATATGGAAGTTTCCCCTTATAATAGAAGATTCAAAACTTTCAGTTGCACCAGAAACTAGCACCGTATTTTCCAAAATGTTTAAGCAATAAATACAAGATAAAGCTCACAAACTAATGGTAAGTAAGAGAAATTTAAGGATCTTACTTTATTGGTTTTTTGCTATTATTGTACACATCAATAATATAGATGCTCACAGAATTGTAATTTTGATTTCAAGACTTGTAACTTAAGCTTTGCAAATCTCGTTCTAAACCAGAGGCGTTTCACGAATACCGTACACGAGATAGGTACATTAACTACAATATTTTGTTCCATTTTACATATTAATTTTCCATGATGCAAAACACAATATAAAATTTATTATGAAGTTCATATAATTGTGCGATAATTGACAATGTATTGTACACTATTGTGCTACAGATTGGCGGATGGTCTTCCAATTATGGATTCACCGCTGATCGTGCCGAAGAAACAAACGATGTAAAAATTGTTTCCAATACCAGCAAAATATATATCGTAACCTCCATTCCGGTAAGCTCTGGAGAGAGAGAGAAAGAGAGAGAGAGAGAGAGAGAGAGAGAGAGAGAGAGAGAGAGAGAGAGGTGGCGGTGATCGGACTGCACTACTAGATAGGTGACTATAATGTTACATCATGATAATGACACCCAAAAAACCTTCATGTTTTATAAATGTTTTATAAGCCTACTTTATCAGTAAAATAACGGTGTGCCATGGGTTTCATTATCTTCCGAAAACAAGAAAATTACATATTCCTTGCTCTAAGAACAAAGTTATTAATATTACCTTTTAGCACATGATGTGTTATCTATAGGACTCAGAGGACATTATGCATGTGATTAGATGAAATAACTGTCATAACCTTTTTTCCAAGGGTAAATGTCCATATAAGAACTCAACCGTGATGTTTCATTCCCTTTGATATGTTGTACTGTTTACTAAATTCCATGCAGCGCAATTGTTATGTATATGTAATTTAATTATTTGTTTGTTAGTTTTAAAATTTTTTTATTCCATTACATGTTATTGTAATGATAACTTTGTCTGCTGGATTTGACATTTTTTTAATAGAAATTCAGTTCATTTCTTTTTGGCCTGACTTTTTTTTATTTTACTGATAAACAACCAGTAGTAGAAACACTGTATCTAGTTGCTGACCTTGATTCAGAAATCAGTAAGGGTTCTGATAAACACCTTTTTAAATTTGTTTTTAGTTCATTCCCAGAGTAAAAACCATTGATTTCAGTTAAGGTCATACTGGAAGTACGTGATATTAGGCATGTAAAAAGCTTCTATGTTGTTCGGGAAGGGTGGCCATGTGACTTTCATCCGGGCATCTGTTTTGCGTTTTAGTTAGCCTTATAGCTCATGTTATAATAAGAATTAGCCAGTCCGGGCTTTAGACCTTTGACACTCAAAGGTATTTTGTTGTGACCAGTTTGAATTTCAAGTGATTATTTGCCCTGGAAATATACAAGTGCTCATACAGAATTCTTGGACAAAGACATTGATTGAAAATCATTCGGAATTCCAAACTGGAATATTATTTTATGTGATTCAACAAAGAAACTGTTGACACAACAACACTTTGAAGGTTGCAACAGACGTCATCGTCTTCCATTTTGAATTTCATCTGGACTCGAACTCAGATTCATTTAAGACTTTTTAATAATAGGACTTCTATATTTAAATTCTTGGATTAATTTTGGATTTGATTCGTAAAACCGTAAGTTCTTTTTCTCATTTTTACGTTGGTTTTCTATGGAAATAAATTATTTCTTAAATTTTACAAAGCTTGTTGTCTTCACTCTTTTCTTGTTACTTTTTGTACGAGCCTAGACACGTAACACAATCAAATATTTCAGCCCATAACGAAAAAGTGTATGAAGCGATTCTTGATATCCTTTTGATTAAGACTTTTATAAATATGCACATTATCAAAAAGGAACAAGCAAAAATGTGCGACGAGAATTTCAACCAGCATTCAGTATTGTGACTTCGTCTTAGATTTCTTGCGTCTGGGATTGGTTTTAGTCTTCTCGTACATGACTGTTGGGTTGACTATGCTTGTTTTGCTGTTTTCCCCATCTTGATTTCTGTTTGTCTTTATTTTAGAGAGACTAGGACCAGCATCAGTGCCGCTGATGCCATATGTTCATAGTTTAGGAATACCTATATTGCGTAACTACGAATTTAGACCGGTTTCCATAAGTCGTTTAACCAAAAGAACAAAGAAAAGTGTTATCGCATACATATTCTTTGTAATGTATGTGTCTTTATCTATACATCTGTACAATACTCGATACAATGTCTCTTATGAACTACTGGCCAAAATGTTCAAATAATAAATTTGTACAAAATGAAAATAACACAGAAATTACAACTCGATTACATAGTTAAATATGTTCATTTAAAGCTGCAGCTTCATTTTTCACAAGTTAATGACATTCTACGGAATTCAGATTTGTTAACTAAATATTGGATGACTGCTTGATTTTATTTACCTTTGTATTTTTAATACAACTTGTTTATTTTGGAGAAAATACACAACAAAATATATAAACTTTTGACATTAGAGTCAAAATTTTGGAATATAATAACAACGATTTTCTGTGCTTGGAAATCAAAAATACAATTGGCGATATTAACTAAGAATTATTTTTATTCATATATTTTTTTCAGGTTGAGCCATTTCTAATGGTAAAGAAACCTAAAAAAGGAGGCAAACCTTATCTGGACAATGACAGGTACGAAGGTATGATTGACAAAGTTTTTAACAAAATGATTAACGCTCACATTATATGCTTCACACAGATTATCACATTAGTATATAATTAAAATAATTTACTAAGCCTTTGCAGCGAGCATTTAGACTAATTAAAATCTCACCATGTGACGCAGAGAACTAAAGGTTATTAGTTCATAATACCAGAATGGAACTACTTGTATATTCATGTGTCCTTCTTTGTGCTTTGAAAACATAGGTACAGTTCATTAAGTTATTTTAGATTCCCCATTGCTTTTACATACTCTGTCGTTGCTAAAGGTATCCCTGTAAAGTAGCACAGGATTAACCAAGAACCAAATGTCAGATCATCTAGCTAGATGTGAAAGTTTTAAATTAGTTACCGTCAATAGAAATTTCTCGTGTTTCAGTTAATTTTCACGATTCTAAGAAAACGTTTCTGATTGCGTCTGTAATGGAACTGCTTTGTATTGTTTTGCTGATACTTAGTTTTAAAATCAAGCTGATTTATATACGTGATTGACATTGCTTTAGTCTGTTGGACTCTCTTTGGATTGATGTGTTTGCCCAAGCCTTATTGTCTAATTGCCACAACATTAATTTTATAAAGATGATATCTAACAACTTCAACATACTTCCAAATCGTTGTACATCTTCATTTCAAACTTTACAGGCCCAATGTAGTGCTTAGGTTGAGAGCTATTCTGTCAGCTCCAAAGACTCGTGTTTCCTCAGCTTTGGATTCTTCCAACCATTGTGTAGTGGGCAACACTTCCACCTGTCTAATGAGAGAATAAAGTACAACCCCATTGTTCATTATTACTTTCATTCTGTCATGCGAATCTTCCTTTTACACGACTAGAATGACGTTTGATGTTCGTTTAGGAGATTAATTGTCCATAAAGAAGTTTAATTTTAGGTACCACCTTAAGTAGGTGTTGTTTTTATGGATCCTACCGTTTGTACGCTTTAGAGTCTGTGCACGCAAGAACTTGGGGAATGAGGAACTCCACAGAACTGCATAATTGCAACCGTTCGGTGCGAATAAGCAAATGAACATGCCAGTAATGAGGCTCATCTGTACTTAGCACCGAACACCAGCACGAGCAGGAATTCACCTTATCATATACTAGAAACCTGCTTGTAATCGGGTTTGCGGTTGATGGATTCTAATGAAAAAGCATTACAATGATTTCTGCACTCTCAAATTTAGATTATGATTGTTTACTTATTTGACTTACATAAAGGTACTTAAATATTAAAATTTAAAAAATAACGTATCTGCGTTACACGTACATGGCATACTAGTTTATTGCCAAATGTATAGCCCGTTTGGAAATTTCATATACAACGGCCCTGTGTTTTTATATTTATACTTCGCAATAGTATTATAAAAAGGGATTTAAATATCTTCAATCAAAAGACGTATTGTTTACTCAGATAGGTAGTGTGAATGTTATCTTCAAAATATAAAAGTTAAAAATGAAATGCTTTCTCAAAATTTGTAATGATGATTTCTGCATGTATAGACAGTCTTTCCATATACCATACATACAAATTCAAGACGAACGTGCTTCTTTTAAACTTGGCCCTGCGCGCAAAATTATCAGCGCTGGATATTCTATCAAAATCTTTTATTTTCTTCATTTCTTTAAAACATGTTTTTAATATTGAACGATTTAAATTTCATTGGACGAATTCAGTAAACTTTGCAAAGGAGTCGATATATCCTATTCTTATTATAGCTATTTGTAATAAGAAGAAATGATTTTCATTTTGTTTGGGATTCGTCTTTAAAGATCGATTACATACGATGCAAGAACGACCGTCGCCTTGCTTTAGCCCTTCATGCAATGAGTGACGTGAGTTTACCAGCTTAATGGCTTGAAACCTGTACAGTGTGCAATATGATGTTCAATGTTAATTACTTGCAACAACAAACGATCTTTGAGAAGCAAAGGTTTTTTGTTACCATTATCATTATCATCCACTTCTTCAGCTTGTGAATCTTAGAACTCGATTTTGATTCGACCTTGAAACAAAAATTTAAAGGGTGTGTGTGTGTGTGTGTGTGTGTGTGTGTGTGTGTGTAGATTGCAGACACAGTTTATGCAATTGTTGGTAAGTATTTATTCAGTAATTATTAGACCCAAATGAAGTGACTAGCTTTCTTTTGGCGACCGTTTAAACTATCACCAAATGTCGTCAGGAATGGAACCCGCAACCGATAAGCTACAAAGCAATGGCGTTAGGACAATGATCTATTGTTACGACTACGTTTGCTTACAGCTATTTTGTCGTAATAACAAATATGATCATAACATTAGTTTAGAGCGGTTATAAATTTTAGTCTAAGAATTGTCAAACCAGTATGTACAAAGGAGACGAATGAGTAATCACTATAAATAGATATTTGTCATTGTTGGTTCTATTCAGTACATGTGTCATGCTGTGTTTTACAGGGGTATTATAAACAAAATGACGTCGATCATTTAAGTCCAAGAATTGTCAAACCAGGATTATAAAGGAGGAGAATGAGTCACCACAATAAATATATATTGCCATTGCTGGTTCATTCAGAAGATCATGTGCCACGCTAAGTGTCTTACAGGTGCTATACGAAAAATAAGATCTATGTCAATTATTATTTTACAGGGGATCTTAATTGTAAAAAATGTTTAATAGCATTTTCACAACTTTATACCTGCGCGTTCCACTCCTCTATTCAAGATATAAATCTTCAAAACAAACACGAAACGACAGTGTTTAATTTTATACAATATACTTTTGTCAATGTACAGAACTAATGGGTATTATAATACCTGTAATTAATTTGGGTTTTTACTACCTCTTTTCTAGGTTACTGTGTGGACATGACTCTAGAAGTTGCCAAGTTCATTGGTTTCGATTACAGAATTGAACTTGTTCATGACATTATGTTCGGAAAAAAGATGGAAAACGGTTCCTGGAACGGAATGATCGGAGAACTCTTGGATAATGTAAGATTTTGATAATGTTTTTCCTGTATACCGATTTCCAAAATGTACACAGTAGTAGACTAGCATACTCACTTTTACTTATGTCAGTGGTTCTCAAGGGAATAGGTAATAAACTTACAGCGGTTTATGTAACAGCAGATATGTCAAAGCTTTTCGCAGTTGGGTAGACGTATGGAGATAAAGGTACCACTTTTCTTTTAACATCCTCTCCTATATAATTGCTATTTCCAAACATTATCAGCTTTATTATGGAAATTAATAGATATTTTCTAAATTTTGTGGTCAAGTACAATAACATTTTTCACCTATTTTATTATGATTTTTTTCCACTAAGTCTGTTCAGTCTATCTGGTCTCCATTTCTTCAGTATGAAAGATGTTGTGAAAACAAAAGTTGTGCTTGCTAATCGAATTTCTAGCTTGTTTTATTCTACCAGATATCCCTGTTACTGCCGTGAATTGTGTTTAAGTCGTCATGGTACTCCTATATGCCTCTAAAAGAATTGTCCTTGATAAGTCGTCTTTTGTCTCAGTCAATGTAAGAACAGCATAATAAAGATTCAGCATTTGAGCTTTTGATATCTTATGCACACTAATTCGTTTTTTGCAAAGAATTGCTTATAAGAAAATTAGAGGCAAGCACAAACTTCGAATCGGACTTTTTTAAAAGATGGCGACGTCCAATTCTGAGCAAGAGTTTGCCGATAATTGTACTGTAAGCAATGTTTCGCGAATACAATATAGCGCAAAAAAGACATCAATATAGCAACTATTGTACTCAGCTGGTTTGCTTTCCTGAGCTGATATGCGTTTTTCAGAGACTTAAACCGAGTGTTGCGATTGGCCGAGACAAAGTACAACTGCCAAAACTCCCTAAGATTTCCACATTCATTTAACGGTGAGATTAGTAAAGGACCTTCAAATTTGTGCAAATTAGGTCTTTCGGTTATCAAATATAACTGCTCTTGCTAAAATTATAAGTTCTAAAACCACTAGACAGAAGTTAACCTAATTTAGTAGAAATCATTCTGGGATAAAAGACTTTTGCGTTTGTACTAATGGTCCCTATTCTTCATTCAACATTGCTGCAGTTACAATAAATAGACAAATGCTTATAACGACTTTTTGTCGAACACCTTTCCAGAAAATTTGACTAAATGAGGTAAAAATATATTTTGCATGGAAGTGTTCGAAAAATTTCTGTTCTATGAAATAGGCTTGCCTTTTCCAAAGAAAAGGAGAAACTTTATTTAAAAAACAGCAATTACTCAACAGATGTTGACAATAAACCAACCAACAAACCAACCACCAAACAAAAATTAGCAGAGCATCATATTACGATGATCTATCAAGTTTATATAAAAAGATACCAATCCGTCATCGACTATGGCTGATATCACGAAAATTAGAAAGACGAAAATCATTAAACGACTTCTTCACAAAGGCTGCGAATAAGTTTGATTGAGCAAATTTGAAAGAAAGCATTGTTACAGTTTGATTTTGTACAAATCGTGGCGATATGTGGCCACTATTACTCTAAACAAAACAGCGTTTAAATGACTTCTAAAACAATTCCTAGACTGAATTGGACAAGTCTTTTAATTTGTTTGCAAAATATACCGACCTGTCCTCAAACATGGCACCTATAGCTAAATCTACAACCTTTGTTCCCTCAAGAATCGCTAAATAGAGCTGGACCAAATTAGCTTTAACATCTTTGATTGCCAGAATATATTGAAACTGCTGAGTAACATCATGGCACATCTTTTAGTCCCAAGATATAAATACAGAAAAATTTGAGAGAGAGAGAGAGAGAGATAGAGAGAGAGAGAGAGATTGATTGCATAGATCACAATTAACATCTGACAGTGTCTTAGCTGCACCTCTGCATATGTAAAACTATGGTTTGTCCCAGTTGGATTATCATTACCCTTTCAAAGATGCTAAAGCGTAATAGTGTAATAACTGGCACAAGGAAAAAATGAAACTTTGAGCTTAATAATTTTGATAAATAAATAAGGAAATGCTGGGCAATTTCAAAGCCCCCTTAATCAAAATGGAGATGGCGAAAACATCTGGATATAAATGAGCATGAAGGACACTGGATACTGGTTGGAGTGTTATATGCACTATGTCTAAAAGACGATGACCACCAGTTATTATTGTCCTTTTATGTACTCATTACCAGATATGTTTTTGATAGATAAAATAAACTTAAGGAACTTTCATGAAGATCGGTCCGCTGTATTAGAAAGGAACGCATTATGTTAGTTGAGAATCTAAAGTCATATCAGTAGTAACTATTTACATACCGTAAATTATATTTAGAATTAGTGGGGTTTTAAAAGCTTTACAAGAGCGTCATCAATTCAAGGTGTTTAAATTCTAGACAAAATTATACTTATTTACCATGAAACATGACTGTAGATAATAAAAACAGAAAACGTCAACCAACTTTTACCGCAATCTGTCAAAAGAAATTGAACATTTTTTTTTACGGAAAGTATCGTATTAACTCAGGTTTCTTGTCTTAGCACGCTTGCATTTGGCTGTTAAACAGACATCAGCCAGGTAAGTGATGTGATGTTCAATTAGGCCTATTACTAGGATCTGTAATTTATCTAGCGGACACCGTAGGCATCACCAAGTATGGCGATCTTTCGTAATTTTTGTTCATTATGCCGATAAGGTTTGCCTGTATCAAAGGTATTGTTTTTGTTTCTTATTCCTGCGTGGACAAAACGAAATATAGGTATCGATTCTCCAGTTGCGTCCGCGGCGACATCAATGTTCCTATTTTTTTAAAAACGTTTTATTGTAAGGTTTGTGCAAGTAAGACGCTGAGGTAAACGAAATAGTTGGACTTTAGTCGAATTAATGATGAGCAGTTCCATAACTAGTAGTATTTTAAAGTATTTTTTACAAATTAGAATTCAAAGCACTGTCCTTCCAGATAAGTAAACAAAATATCTGAAACAAACAGCATCATTTTTCAACACAGGATGTCCAATGGAAATTCCGTGTGATGGCATATAGACTAGGGTTAGGTTAAGCGTGCAGTACACATCGATGAGAATGTTTTCAATGTTTCCACCTAAAGTGTGTCTGATTCACTTCTAAGTATTCCATTTGATCAGGATATTCACGTGAAGGGATGATTACTGCATGCAGAAATTCCAGATTTACATGCAATGTATTTGTGTCCCAATATTTTCATTATTTAATTTGCAACAGTGCTATACTAGTAGACAAAAACATACACAAATTTGATTTAGAGTAGGAATTGCAGCACATAATAAGAAACATTAGCCCATCTGAGGTATTTCACCGAGAAAAATGATATGGTTAGATAACTTTCTGGCATTTGGAGACCGGTTTATGTTCACATTTTTCTGTGAAGAGGTGAGTTTAATAACTTTAGCATTTAAACCACGCTTGTCATAAGGTGGATTCCATATTACAGGTATACCGTCAACCCCCACCCCCCATCCCTTCGGCCTCTAACCATCGACTACTACCTTAGTTTTATTTTTAACGAACCCTTGTGGAATAAATTGGCCATATTCCACAGACGTGACCTTCATTCTCCAATGCCAGTTGGGCAATCGATTTGAAAAGTGGCCGTCGAAATGTTGAGAGTAATAGTAAAAACAAACATTCCCGAAGGCCTGGTAAGGAAAATTCCCACGATTCGAAGGCCTGGTAAGGAAAATTCCCACGATTCGAAGGCCTGGTAAGGAAAATTCCCACGATTGCAGCCAGTAAGTAGGGAGAATACTGCTCCAGAATTGCATGTGCTTATGTGGGCCAATCAGAATCACATAAAGTGATATGTTAACACGTTTTCATATACAAAAATATATGAACCTGCACACACTTTATGTAAAGTGTACTGACTATGTGATAATATAGATGCAGCCTTCCTGATAAAATATTCTAAAACATAAATAAAACAATGTTATTTAGATTCTACGCAAAAAAAGTTCCTAAGTAATAATCCATGTATTATCCCAAATATGATTGGTTTTCTATCTGGCAACCTATTCGTTCACATAAAAGACAGCGTGCTTCTTTAGAAAAGCTAATACTTGTATTAAAATATAGCAACTATAGATGATCCACTGTAAGACTGTATCGTGAGATATTACATTAAACTTTCTTTAAGACTTTAATTTAACACCTTTTTGGTTTTAGAAAGCTGACCTTGCAGTGGCACCACTCACTATTACAATGGAGAGGGAGAAGGAGGTCCATTTCTCAAAACCTTTCATGAACGTTGGAATTAGCATCATGATAAAAAAACCGGAGAAAAAGAAACCTGGTGTCTTCTCTTTCATGCAGCCGTTTACACTGGAACTTTGGCTTGCCATAGTCGTCAGTTATTTTGTAGTTGGTGCCGTGGTATTTCTTGTGTGCCGGATTAGTCACGAGGAGTGGCAAAGGCGGTTGAGATTCGGACAGCAAAGATTCAATATTTTTACACTGCCAAATTCGCTATGGTTTGCTATGGGATCGTTGATGCTCCAAGGTAGTGATGACACATGTCCAAGGTGAGTTTCATCACTCTCATCTGTTGTAATATGGTGGATGCAACAATTCACGCATGCATGTTGTGTTGTGTGCTGTGTCTTCTCTATCTCTCGGCTTCTTTCTGATCAGACAAATGCACGGGTCTCTAGGTGGGTACAATAAGGAAATGCATTGTTTTATGCTTATTGAATACAAATGCGTTTTATCTTCAGAGTGCTTTCGTTTATTTTTGTTAGTTTAACACGATAGAGTCGTAAAAACATACTGATATAATTATTAACTAGTTATGCAAAACATGTGATAACATACATTTGAAAAAAACAAACGAAAAACCTCTGAAATATTTCATGCAAAGACATCAATTTACAGAAAAAGATCATACTGCAAAATTACATGTAACCAAGTATACATGCGTAATGGCTAGCAAATACACACCTAGGATAGTTTAACATACATGCATATTGAATATATAGGACAAAAAGCTGGACAACACTATGCATATGCGTGCACAACTCACACGTATTCGATTAGTGTAAATGCTCTGGAAACATGTCTATATATATTAGAGAGAGAGATAGAGAAACATACATTAAAAATATATTAGAAATAAAGGAACTGAATGCTGCAAGAAAAACTTGGGGATTAAAAGCAAGCAAATGCTAAAGCAAAACGTAACAATTAAACATAACATGCTACACATAAGGCAGAGTTAAAAGATTTAAAAAATAAATCTAAAATGTGAAGTAATCTCCATCTAGCACTAAGTGTAAGCAGCATTAGCAACATTTATGCAAGCTAGAAGCAAATCCACATCACCAGAAACCGAAACACTATACATGTGGCAGATTATGGCAGCAGCAACGTCTTTAAATATGTTTACATATGGATCATTAACACAATACACTCCTGACCAGGTACTTAACATTAATTTAAACCAGTAGAATTTAAATCAGCTGAAAAATTGTTTGGGAGAGAAATCCAGAGTTTAGCTGCTGCATACCTTGTACCCATACTGGATGTTTTAATATTCGAAATCACCCGGAGTGCTACATTGCCAGTCATCCTTCAATTATGAGATATTTTTGTATTCGTTGAGCACATTGAATTGTTTAAATGCTTTGGGATAAAACGTAGGGATTTGCTGATCAAAGTTTAGCGTAAAATCTAAAGTGATCTCCTGTGTTTTTCATCCTCTCTTTAAGATATATTAATCTCGTTGGTGAATAAAGTCTCAAGACATTCGTTATTTTTCTTTGTATGTTCACTAACTTGAAACATATCAGGTATTGATTTCATTTTATTATCTACATTCCACATAACTTGATGGCTTTTTAAGTTATTACAGTGGTATCCATTAATGTTACCAGTTTTCATCACCGTATCATTAGGTGAGAATAGAAATAGACTTTCACCAACCGTGACATAATTTAGTTTAATTATTAGTGAAGTCTATTTGTAATGTTTCATATCAGTCACATCCTTATTCGCTATCAATAAACTCTTCAAAAACAATTTTAACTTTCCTGAACAATGGAGACAGACTGCCTAATAGATACTCTACGTAGTACCTGAACACTTTAAATCCATTTAATCTAGACTTTAAATCCATTTAATCTAGACTTATAATCCATTTAATCTAGACTTACAATACATTTAATCTAGAGTTAAAATATCTAGACTTAAAATCCATTTAATCTAGACTTACAATACATTAATCTAGACTTACAATACATTTAATCTAGACTTAAAATCCATTTAATCTAGACTTAAAATCCATTTAATCTAGACTTAAAATCCATTTAATCTAGACTTAAAATCCATTTAATCTAGACTTACAATCCATTTAATCTAGACTTACTATACATTTAGTCCAGACTTAAAATCCACTTAATCTAGACTTAAAATCCATTTAATCTAGACATAAAATATCTAGACTTAAAATACATTTAATCTAGACTTAAAATCCATTTAATCTAGACTTATAGTACATTTAATCTAGACTTACAATACATTTAATCTAGACATAAAATATCTAGACTTAAAATCCATTTAATCTAGACTTAAAATCCATTAATTTAGACTTAAAATCCATTTAATCTAGACTTAAAATCCATTTAATCTAGACTTAAAATACATTTAGTTTAGAATTACAATACATTTAATCTAGACATAACATATCTAGACTTAAAATCCATTTAATCTAGACTTACAATCCATTTAATCTAGACTTACAATCCATTTAATCTAGACTTACAATACATTTAATCTAGAATTACAATACATTTAATCTAGAATTGCAATACCTTTAATCTAGACTTAAAATCCATTTAATCTAGACTTACAATCCATTTAATCTAGACTTAAAATCCATTTAATATAGACTTACAATACATTTAATCTAGACATAAAATATCTAGACTTAAAATCCATTTAATCCAGACTTAAAATCCATTTAATCTAGACTTACAATCCATTTAATCTAGACTTAAAATCCATTTAATATAGACTTACAATACATTTAATCTAGACATAAAATATCCAGACTTAAAATCCATTTAATCCAGACTTAAAATCCATTTAATCTAGACTTACAATCCATTTAATCTAGACTTACAATTCATTTAATCTAGACATAAAATATCTAGACTTTAAATACATTTAATCTAGATATTCTTTCTTCTGGCAGACACTTGCTATCTTACGATAAAAGTCCATCCCGTTTTTTCCATCGTTTGCCATCAAAGAAATGATTTCTTGAACAAGCATATTTTTCCTGGATTCAATTATTCCAGCATCATAATTGAGATAATGTCCATTGTATTCACTTACCATGTCAACTGCAGTATGTTCTTCAACACCTTTCACACGTACACTTTGTTCTGCAGGTTTCTTATCAAACCGAGTTGTAGAACAAGGGTATGTTGCACTGCTCGTTAGCTTTTAAAATTTGAGATCCAATATTTAATCGCCAAAATATTCATACCTCTGCTAAATCATAATTACACATTTACTCTCTGGTATATCTATTTTCTTTTTCCATTCCTTTATATAATTCATCCTATGCTTCTTTATCTCCCTTTTGATTCGAGATATACAAGTTGTCTTTCATAGCCCCTCTGATATGATATTAGTCGTTACGTAGACGGTTATTTCCTATGTTGTTAGCAATATTTATAAAGAAATCATTGAAGCTCTCTACTATACATGTTTGATCTGAAATAATCCCAAAATTGCTTGTAGGACCACGCGGTTCTGTAATAAAACAACTGTATTTACTAGGAATGGTCTGATCTTTGACAACAATCTTTATTATTTATTCTGTCTGAGCTGCATTGGAAAAAGTTGACTTTGATCGCTTAAGGTTTGAGGTTCTCACCATATTTCTCGTGTTTTGGACATTCTGGATTTCTGATATTTAAGTAGTATTTGAACTTTCTTGTGTATAGTTTTTCAAAGGTTGCCATTACAAAGAAACTAATTGCTTTCTTTGCTTTGTGTTAATGCGTTTCATTTAAGAGGTGCAGAATCCTCATTCACGTTAGTAATTACTCGAAAGTCCAGTAAACATTTTCGGATTGTCAAATATACAAGCTACATATAAATGAACAGTCTGACGTAGTGGTAAGTATATTTACTGAAGGTTCTTATTTCTTTGACTATAGTGAAAAACATATAATGGAAAACTTCCAGTTACAGTGTCATGTTAAAATATGATGTTTACACAAGTAAATATGTATAATTATATGCATTAAAGATTGCTGTTAGTGACTAATTGTGGCCTGTTATGGAGATTGTGTTTCTTCCTCAGATTCTGTATTGCTCTGGATAGTGCATAAATAACAAACAAATATATTGGGTTGTTTGTGTCTATTAAGCGAATTTTTAGTTACAAATTAAAAACTATTTTCTATTGGATCTTTATTGTGATAAGAAAAACAATGATAAAGCAACCTGAAGATTCAGAATGTTTCCTTTTCTGATCCAAAGATATTGCAGAAACGAAGGTACCAATTCCTTTTCAAAGCATCTGTAATATTTCAGGTCTACTTCCGGTCGCATTGTTGGAGGGGCGTGGTGGTCGGTAGTTTTGATCTGCATTTCATCATACACCGCAAATCTTGCAGCATTTCTTACAATTGAGAAGCTTCTCACCCCTATCGAGTCTGCTGATGACTTGGTAAAACAATCAGAGATTGCATACGGAACTTTAGATTCTGGATCAACGCAGGAGTTTTTCATGGTAAATATAAATTTAAGTCAAACTTTATATTTTCCACATGAAGTATAGAATATTACATTAAATATTTATTATGACATTATTTTAAGGTGAGGGTATCTTTTTACATTCGAATGTCTAGATGATGTAATAATGTAACCTAATTATCAGAACGATCAATAACCCTCTCATGCAAGCAATTTTACATTCTATTTCTACTCGTCTTTCTCGTTCTTTTGAGTCCATTCCTTGACATATGTACAAGATTTTATTACCCAAACCAATTACCACAGAAGATAAGTTTTTGTTTTAGTTTTGATGTGCTTGTGCATCATTTTCTCATATAATTAAAATGACCCACACAATACAATTTGATGAACAATATATCCTTGCTGTTCATGGTTTTGTTTAGAAATCGAATGTTCCAACATACAAGACCATGGCGAATTACATGCGAACAGCCCATCCTTCAGTATTCGTCAAAACAATAGAAGAAGGAATAAACAGAGTACAGAATTCCAAGGGCAAATACGCATTCTTATTAGAATCGGTTTACAACGAGTACGCCAACAGCAGAAAGCCTTGCGATACGATGAGAGTTGGACCCTACCTGAACAGCAACAGTTTTGGAATTGCTACTACCAAAGCATCAATACTGAGGTAGAGTTTTCGTTCACTACGATTACGTCCACATTGTTACTGATATGTTGCCATCGGTCTCATTGCATGCATTCATACGCGTGCCCTTTCATCTGGCAGTCGAATATTCTTGCAAATTAAATTCCGCCTACACTAACTGAAAGAGTGTTATCACATGGATGTAATGCTTTACGGGAATAATAAAAGGACAACCAAAGATATTAGATCGTAGACGATATACGAAGCGCTAACATTTGTCTAAAAGTGTTTATAATCATTTACTTGTTTACGACCCCACCATTCATTTTCAGTTAAGTCAAGTGCTCGATGTCTATCGTTATTTTTCTTCACTTTCCTCTGAGGGGCAGGTTACATGAATTAGAAACAAATGCATTGTTAAAATATAACTGCATTACCAACAACATCCCTAATGTTTCCTCCCCATCCGGGAGAAGTCACATAATTCTGGATCTGAAGCGGAATAATAATAATAATAATAATAATAATAGTAATAATAATAATCCACATATTTTATAACTATTACTCTTTTTGCTACCCCCCCCCTCCAGAGAACACGCCGGAAGAAGCTTTTTAGCTCGACAGAAAGAAAACGCATAAGATTTAAATTATGTGCCAGTTCATGGTATAGGAAAATGCTTCAAACCTTTTGATAAATACTGAAATTATATTTAGGTGGCATTATGCAAAGCAATATAAATCGTGAATCAATAAAGAAACCTGGTCAAGAAAAGTGCTAACTCTGTGGAAATAGTAACATTTATCCTAACAATTCTACTTTATTATTTTCATCCAGTGCAAGGGCGCCCGCAGGAGTTTTTGCA
>JAECUM010025599.1:0-52575 GCA_016617855.1 Megalonaias nervosa
TATATATATATATATATATATATATATATATATATATATATATATATATATTGGCATCTGGTCTCCAACTCTTGTTTGACTAGAATGGATGCAGGGAAACTATCTCTTGTACCTTAAAATATATGGAAGGAAGGAAGTTGAGGTGACCCTTGTCTCAAGTCATGCAAAGGAGGTATTCTCATGTGCCAACAAATTTGTTTTTATTAAATCATTGTATAGGTATCATCTGCATTTCATCATCATCGTTTTTGTCTGGAATCATTCATAAGCATCATTTGCCAATCGTTCGTCTGCCATGTCAGCTCTAATTAGTAGCACAGACAAAGGAGTGTACTGAACCCACCGCGAACACTTTTCCATGCTCACTTCAGTGTCTTTTCCGATAACCCAATTTGCAGACTAAATGCATTTCCTCTGATATGTAATCATGGCGAGCGTTAACGGCCATCGAGAGAATAAATCACCAAAACGAGCGAAGTGACCATAGAAAAACGTACGGCTGATCTAATACTCTCTTACTGCTATAGTAATTATTATACGTTCTATAGTGTTTAAATACAATCTATGTTTAAAGTTATGCATTTGAGCCTGTCGATAAAGAACACATGTATGCCAAAAAGGTGTGGTCTCTGGAGACAGGTGGCATTGTTTATATAACCAATAAATATGTGCGTTTAGCATCTCGTCTCCAATGAAATATGGTCTCACATGACAATGGTCTTTCAAAACAGGTTTATTTTATTGCTTTATCGAATACCTACGGTTTGTAAACAATATCACAATTCTACTGTTGACATTTACTTTTCATTTTTCATTGTATTGTCTATATGTTATTATTTTATATTTAAAACCAGAGTATTCACGGGCCTCTAGTCCTCCCTGCTGCGGAGCGCAGCTTAGACTCAGGTGCTGTGGTTAAGTTTGTCATAGTCACATTTTATCCGAAAATAGTTTGCCTTTGTTGGCTGCTTATTTTATGAGCGAGGCAGTTTTAAACAGAATTACTTAAGGCAGGGCTCTGTTGGACCCGTAAAATGTTATTTAAAACTATTTTTGGATTATTTCATTTTTCAACGGAAACATTTTATAGCTCATTAACTAAAAGTAGAATATAATCTCATAGACACAAATTAGTTATATCTTATCTTGTTTATATATGGTGAATCCAATCTACAGTTATGGGCGAAAATTATACTCAATATAGATACGCATAAAAAAGAAACATATTAACTCAGAGTTTGCAGCAAATAACTTATTATGATATATAGTTGGTTCTAAATTAAAATGGCGCTAATTGAATGTACAATTGGTGGCAGTAATGTAATTTTTGGCCTATCATGTTCTCAAAATGTTTGGAAAAGATTAGAGTTGTCATTTTTGTCTTGTTATTAGCAGGGTGTTTTTTGGATTAGAAGAACTGGATATTTGCCCAGGATATATACGATCCACTCTACTTGCGTATCGTTAACCGGACATTCATGCACGTCCCTCATTCGAGCTCCATGCTACTCGCGATCTCGAGCGCTTGTTCTGAGATCCGGACTTCACGAGCTGGCTAACCCGTGTTTGCTGACAGTATCAGCAAGTGATGAATGGGAATTATTATAAGAAATGATATTTAGATATGTATTGCAAATCAAATCACAGGAAACAAAATAAAATTTTCTAATTAACTGATGTGATATTTGCGATCCTGGTGTGATTGTGAACTGAACGAACCAGGGCTTTAATTCACACTTTGGTTTCCTGTACCTTTTTATTTTTAGAAAACTCGCTACAGAGATTTCTAAGAAGGCTAGAGTGTTTAAAAAACAAGGTCAATATAGCGCGCACTTCTTATGTCATGCTAGACGAAAAATCGAACATGAAACTAAAGAGTATGGACTTTTTGCACTGGATTATTTTAAAAATAAGACATAAGCACCTTGTTCTTTTGAAATAGCCTTAAAAAGTCTTTCATAAATTTACTATTCATTTAAATGTTGTAATTTCAATGAATTAACTTGAATTTTCCTTATTCCGTACTATGTCTACATTCTTGCTATCATTAATTGGAAGTGTTTTGCAGTCAATATTCATTTAAAAGCAATAAAATATATTACTGATGCAAATAATAATAATAATAATAATAATAATAATAATAGTAGTAATACTAATGTACAGACAATCGATCTTGGTCTAATTGTCACATTACAATCTTATGTTTCATTTGATTCAGAGACACAAAACATGGAAGAACTTGCCGACAATTTTTCGCCCGCTCGGATAAAAACTTACTCGTGAAAAATGTATATATCTTTTTTACAAGGATGAATAAACTGATGAGATACAGTTGAAAACTTTCTATAGTGGCCTTAATAGTTTCTCGCAATATTATAATACAAGCGTTAAAATTCAGATTAAGGGCGTGAAACATGGTAGGTCGTGGATACAATGCATGTTGAAGATCGAACTTATGTTAATGTGTTTCATGAACACACGACACCCACACAACTTATGCCACAATTGATGCTATAAAATAGAAATGAACACAAACATTTTTAAACTTCTGCGTTGCTTTAAACAAATTCAAACATGTAAATATTTCAATAAAATATATAGAGACAAAACGTGTGTTTTATGAAATATTTACTAAGCTTATCAACAACACTAGCAGACATTAAATTTAAATTGTACATGTTCCGACCTCAGTGTATGACACGATAACAAACACCAATTTAGCCAATGAACTCCTTGAGCAAATAAACTTTGAAAAAAATATATATTTAAAATTGTTTTTCGACTGGATCTGATATACACTATTCCTCGTGTATTGTATGGAGATGTCATTGTTGTTTATTTAAAAGAAAGGTCCACCAATTTTGATAGGAATTTTTGTTTCTGTTGAAACGTCGAACAAGGAACACCTCCTAAGTGGCCAATGCAGCGATACCTGCAAAGACAAAATGATAGCATAGTAGTTTTTGTACTGAATTAAACCATAAGTTAGTTATATCAATTAAATAATTATGTTGCATCCATGTATTCTTTGAACTTTGTAGGAAAGATAATGCTAACATGTTGTCTCCTGGAATGCAAGTTTTTTGATAAGATATGTTAGACCATCATGAAAAAGGGCCAAGAGTAAACAGATTTGATTTCAATCGTTAATAACGGAATTGATGTTGAATAGCTCCTGGTGGAATTTTGAATAACATATAGTTATAAATGTGTGTGTGTGTGTGTGTGTGTGTGTGTGTGTGTGTGTGTGTGTGTGTGTTTTATTACATGCATTATAATCCGAAGATTTATTTAGTACTAAAATCCTAACATATATCATTAACAAAGAAGCACCCCATGATCCGATTTTCCCGTATAAATACAATGTATCAACAGTGTCTAAATAATTCACAGCTTTAGAATAACTACTAATAAAAACAATCTTGACCTTCTGTCAATTCGAGGGTTACTTTTTTCAGTGTTGCATTATATTTTATTATGATTCAGTCATTAACTCAAGATTGTTTTATCTCTTGTTATGATGCAACCCTAAGTTCAGTTTTGTTTTATATTTAGCTCAGTTTTGAATTATGTGTTCTTATGTTACAAGCTTAATGTCAGTTTTGAGTTACAATTTTATGCTATAATCTTTAGCTCAGGTTCTTTGATTAACTGCTTGTTGTCCACTAACAGAGCCAAGTGTAGAAATTAGTTGTAATTTACATGTTGAATGATTGCACACACCAGAATTAAATTCATGCACGTTTGTATACCTCTTAAAATTTACCAGGACTCCCATAACGACGACACTTTCGATATCATTCGTTGCCCACTCAATGGTAGCATCTGGATAGTTCGGATCAATGTTAAAGCCTGATGTAGTGCCGCTTACAACATAGCTCCCTGGACGAATATATACCATCAATACAACCTTCACACGATATGTCCAGTCAGACTTTTTGCTTTTGTAGCTGAAACACCAAATATAAATAACTAAAACCGTTTTATTATAAACATGGTGTTTCTAATAAATGGAGACTAAAATAAGTATTTAGATGAATACGTTGTATTGTTTCTCCAAAATGTCAACGAACCTGTTGAGAACTGTTGAAATGGCATATCAGTATCGAAGATTCTTTCCAAAGTACATAGCCAAGGTTATCAGCACATTAAAATAGTCATGACCATGTAAACTACTCAGAATGACGAAGCAATAGAGGTAAATCTTTAATGATATAAAAAATGAATTAACCAAACACGAACTCGTGTATGTTACGTCATAGTATATGAAACGCAATATATTCACGTTCAGCAGCAATAATGCAACATCAGTTTCAAAATTTAAATTTACTTTCATGAAGAATAAAAATTTTGCGAAAATATTAAATTAAACTTAGATGCATTTCAAATTCATCCTTCTCAACACACTACTCACTCATATGACATTTTGGGGCTATTATTCTAAGGCGCTATAAATAAAATGATTTTAATCAGCTCAGATAAAATATCAGGTGACGTCTGGAAGAAACTTCTATATAGTTTTTCCTCCCCTTCAAAACGAGAATAATATATAGTTTTCCCTCCCTTCAAAAACGAGAATATGTTATGCTATGTTGTACCCTAGCATAAACTATTTAAATGTGACTAAGCATGAAGATCAGTCTTACTAGTCAGGAAGAGAGTAGGTGTCAGAACTGGCATACCGAATGCTTGGGAATACAAATATCCTCTCAGTGTCAAAACCATCTGGCACATTATATGCCTGGACGTGCCCAGGTAAGGCGTTTATTTGATTTCCTTGCAAATCGTTGTCGCCTCAAGAAGGTATTATAGTTATAGAAAAGCAATTTATCATTTCTCGCTGTTAGAAATTCGATATAATGTTATCAACAGACAAAACTAGATTTTTGCAGTTGTAAATAACTACGATTTGCATATGAAATTTTAACACTATCACATATTTTAGTAAGTCAATTATTCCTTTTAAGATTTATATTGACGTGTTTTGATTTTTGGGTGGCTTCATTATGCTTTCTTTATGTATTATTCTATCTTAATATATGGGGATATTATAGTTATAGAAAAGCAATTTGTCCGATTTCGTGGCTGGAGAGTCAATATAATGTTATAAACAATCAAAACGAGATTAATCTAAACTTGTGCAGTTATAGCTATGATTTACATATGCAATTTTAACATTATCGCATATTTTATTAAGTCAGTTTTCCTTTTAAGACATGTATTGACAATTGTTTTAAAATGTTGTGGTGGCTTTCTTTACGTTTTCTTTACATTTATGATATCTCAATATAACGCGCATAAGAAAGAATTGCATCTAGGTAGCATGATTGTAATGAATCTAAGTTAATCGTACTGATTGAAAATGAAACAATTGAAATTAGTTTCTACGGATAACTATGGTGAAAATATTATTACAAAATATTAACACGGGGCATAGCTGCAAGAAAATACCTAATATTTGGAAAGTTATAGAGAATACTAATTTTTTTTTGCAACAAAATGTTTTCTAGTCGCCTGGTATTCTAAGACTCAATCGTAAAATTGACTCCAAACGGGGTACTTCTGTCCCATGGAAACGCAGTTCCCAGTTATTAGATATTTCATCTAAGCTTCTTCCTGGCGGAACATTAAAATAAACAATTTAGCAGTCATTCTACATATTAAATTCAGAAGCAATTGTGTTACTTTAAGTCGAATATCGCAATATATAAATATTCACGATGATTCTTGCAAATATTGTGGCAAGTAATATCTAATTCCTTTTAGGATCGTACATTCGAGAAACGTTTTCATTAACTGTTCCATGAATAATGTAGTAAAAGTATAAGAAGAAAGTCATCTTGGAAACGTGCTTATGTTTACCTTGAATTGATACCAGCCGTCTGAGTAATTGTAATCGGTGAAGCCGGCGCGTCCTAAATATGATTATGTTTACCTTACATTAGCCGCGAGTGGATTAGTGGTCTAAAGCGCTCTCCGTTACGGATCACTGCCATCTCACTTCTGTCTGCGTGGGTTCGAGTCTAGGATTCGGCGAATGTGGATATGTGAGAAAGCTTGCCAGTAGCTTCTCGTGGGTCGATGGTTCTTTCCGGGGATTTCCCAGTTTCTTCCTCCACTATTAATACTGGCCGCCATGTATAGACTATCGTGTGCTGAAAATGGCGTTAAGCCCCACAGCAACAACAACAACAACAACCTTACATTTACCCTGAATAGATACCAGCTTTCTGAGCAATTGTAATCGGTGAAGCCTGCACGTCGTCCTAAATATGTTTGGCACACTTCACAGTAGCAGATGTGACCATCACGCATTAACAATCCGGCTATGGAAATGTAAAGATTATATATTATAATGCGAGTATATCATTTTGAGAGCACCGCTTTGAAAAGAGAGTAGAAACGAGAGACACACCTGAGATAAACAAATATATATATATATATATATATATATATATATATATATATATATATATATATATATATATATAGAGAGAGAGAGAGAGAGAGAGAGAGAGAGAGAGAGAGAGAGAGACAGACAGACAGACAGACAGACAGACAGAGATGAATTGGTAAGGAAAATTAGAGCTAAGAAAAGATTCACAACGTAATCCCTCTATTCAAGGAAAACAAATTTAAATGTATTTTTTGACAACACAAACTAAACTTATTGGATGTTATGTAGATACATTACAGATTAAATAAATGAAAAACGTTCCATAGAATCCCACACCATCACATTTATACTTCTAGCAATGTAAGCTACGTTCACATTTAGTCTAGACAGACAAAATGGGTTTGGATTCTAATAGTTGTAAGCCACTTCCAGGCCTTTCCTATGTCTGCTTAAACAGTTCTGTTGAGCAGGTGTTTTATCAGTCATTTATTTAATGTAATACCTGGATAAAAGGTAAACATGTAACGAATAAGAAATATAACGAAATTAAATTCGTTAAGTATCATGCCATGTTGAACACATCTACAACATTTGGCATGTAAAACAAGGAAATGTTCAGTAAGCAAACGGAATCATATTGGTATAATTACCATTTGATTATAATAACAGAATAAGAAAAAGAAGAAGAAAAGCATCATATTCATTTCGTGCTGTTAATCTTTGTATTTGCAGGTGTAATGTTTTTCTTAAAGATTTATATTCTTCTTTTTAACTTAGCTATTAAAATTTTTAGAACAAACTATCTTTTCTTTAAGGTTCAAATTATTAGCATTAAACAATTTCTTGTACCAAATGCCTGAAATAATGCAATAATATCTGCGATTGTTAATCTCTCTCTCTCTCTCTCTCTCTCTCTCTCTCTCTCTCTCTCTCTCAAACACACACACTTATACACATAAACAATTATTGATACGAAAACATTGATATGTCTTTGTCTCATTAAAGTTTGTATGGTGTTGTCAATTTCGTTGCTAACATACGGTTTTACTCAAATATGAATGCAGATTCCAAATAAGATAATCAGGCCTACAAGTACTCAAAAGCCACGCTTTCTTAATGCAGTGCAGTGCTCCTGCTGAAATTGCAATGGTGCAGATATTGTATTCACACAATTATTTTTCTTCCCCCTTTACCCTTCTCTTCTCAGTTACTAGTATTAGTATAGCAGTAGTAGCCACAAAAGTATTTACTGCTTGTATAATTGTAATTGTTTTGTTGTAATTGGCATTTTCATAAAAGATAAGCTAAAATTGCTTCGCTGTTTTGCGTTTTACGCCCATGGTAATTTCAAAGATGAGATAAACTTTCTCGCTAGACCTTCAACAACGCATATTTTCCTCTGATCCTGAAATGTTAATCTTACATTATATAATTTTGCCTCACTCTCTGAAATAATATAAACATTGTAGTAATGGTAGTAGTATGAGAAGGAGTGGCAGGTGGAGGAATAAGAGGTTCCCTAGTAGTGTTATTGAATTTGATAGCCTGATTAACGTTATCAGGGATAGCTCCGGTGGCCTAGTGGTTAGAGCGTCCGCCTCGGATGCGGGAGGTCGTGGGTTCGATTCCCGGCCGAGTCATACCAAAGACTTATAAAAATAGTACTAACAGCTGCCCCGCTTGGCGCTCAGCATTAAGAGGTTAGTGTTAGGACTGTTTGGCCTAGTGTCAAGATAATGTGACTGGGTGGAACATCATGCTACATGTCTGCGGCATGATGCCACAGTGCTAGACATCACTATAAACTGCCACACTGCAGACATCGTAGCGATATGACTGAAAAATTGTTAAAGCTACGTTAAAAATCCAAATGACACACACAAATCACACGTTATCGCGATAAACAACGGCAACAACAGTAACACATTCTGTTTGTAAAATATCTATTCAATAGCTCACCTACTGAACGTTCGAAAGCACGATTCTCCTAGGTATACACCTTGCGGTCTCATTTACGGATGTAAATGTGCGTAAGTATATGAATCTCGGTTCTTACCAAGACACAATTGCTGAGGTTCTGCGAGTGAAGATAAAACCTGATGTCAATGACAGTTATGTATCTTACCATTGTGTGTCTTGCCTAATATATAGTTAACGGGCGGTAATAGTAATAATTATCAAATTATGAGCCAGAGAAGCAGGCAGGGGTAAATTTATTTCTTCATTTGTATTGACACTGGGAGTTATTCTGACTTATGAAAGATGAAGCAAATTCGGTAAGCCATTTTGTACATCAAAAACAATACGACATATTTCAAGTCTTACAGCTTCCATGTTGAATCTGCACACAAAAGTAGGTTTGTTGTAAATGTAATACATACAAAGGTATATATACAATGTTTTTGGAAATGCCTATGAGAAACTAAAGTAGAATTTTACTTCCTTATTAACTGTAATGCCATGTTTAACTTTATGTACAAAATGTAATGTTCCTTAGTGATACCCTCTTGCATCAACAAATGTTTTATTGTTTATTTTGTGTTGTCTTCGAAATTGCAAATACATTGGGAGGTGTTATTTGCACTGACTAAATACGAATTGATAGAGTTTAAATATGGCGTTGATATCCATTCATTTTAGTTGCATGTTTTCACTTTCGCATCAATTTCGTTCAATTTTAAACCAAAAAGCAGTTGTTGACAAACGTAAATGGGAAACAAGGACAATACAACCAATGTTATTTTTTCTCATTTTTAATTTTTATTTATTTAAATATTTTAAATTTTTATGTATACAGTTTAGACTGTACTGCGTATTATCTGACGAGGTATATAAGTTCTAGGTAACTAAAATACAGATATAATTTAATGTTTATTGTATATTGTTTAATGCATGTTGCTTATTGTATAATGATTACGCTTATATTGGTTGGTATATCTAACGAACAGTTCCATAATGCTATTTCTAGTTATAACTTGTGTGATGAAATAAACCAATTTTCTCGGAATCAGCTAACAAATATCAGCCAAAAACATTAATTGGATATAAATCTGGAAACAAGTGTTGCAATTGCACTATGTCCAAATTAGTTGTCGTGTGCATTCCGCATCCGACTAATGTGTTGGAAATAGCACAATTCGGACCATTTCACTAAACATAACATATCAAATACATTTCCTATATGGAAACATAGAAAACAGTGAACATTCATCAGAGAAAGCAATTAAAATGAGTCAACCAATCCAACAGAACAGCAGGATAACTGAAAAAGAACGTTTTCAATGGGTTCGTTACAAACAAAGCCTCAACCACTTATAAGTAAATAAATGAATAATATACGACTGGAGGATGAGGTAAAAAAAAGACTAGAAATATAACTCTTGGACACCTAGTCCTACTAGTTATGATATGGAACTATCTGAGGCGAAGTCCTACTTGACAGAACTATTGAACCCAGAGCACTTTAATCATTTTATGATAGTCATAATTTCATCTGCAACTAACCCCTCTATTTTATTGTTACAGTCCAATCCGATATTAATTGACCAAGGGTCTACGTTTGATATGCTAGGAGCTCTTCTGATTAACCTAGTCTGTTATCGAACAGGCAAATGGGATTAATGAAAAGAAATGTGTTACTTACAGGTCTGACCATTGATAAATATGTCAAATCACTTTAATCCTGTAAAAGAAGGCGTAAGATGTTAGAGTCAACTGTATGTCCGTAAGTATAACACGACCTTTGCTTTGAAAATTGGCTTTCACACCAAATAGATGTGTCGATTTAGAAGTAATAGCATGACTATACATCAGAATGTACACGAGCTACTATTGACAACCACTGGGCTTATATACTTGTTTCAAGCTTATGCAACCTTCCCGTTGTTAATGGAGAAATACCCACTTCTATAAATAGCTACGTATCAGAAATCCTAACATAGTATTTATCCGATAGATGATTACAATAACTGCCGAATAAATACCATAAATGCAATATAAACTATTAAAATAAAGCAAAAATAAATACACTCCATATGAAAACATATATACATATATCTCATTCAGCAAGTCACGTTCAGTTAGGGATCCGGTAAAAATAAAGATGATATAAGCAAGGTAGTTTCGATTTCTGGTCAGCTGATAATATTATATAAGAAATTTAGTTTCAGTCTGGAAATAGGTTCGGAAAAGATTATGAAAGCAAAGTAGTCTCGACTTGGGGACAGGTGTAACGAATTCTTCTGGATAATTATTATAATGAACAAATTAAAGCTGCAGACATGCTGAACAACTTCTGAGGGATCGATCCCGCACGCACTGCACTTGTATGTCCTACAAACAATATTCTTGGGAAACATTGCACACAAAGCCTCGGGATGTGCATCCATGGATAATCTTCTAAAAAGTCACATAAATCTGCAATAACAATAATGTGCATAGTTTGCTTCCATGCAAACAAGGAGTATCCTGATCATAAACCAACCAATAAATGAATTTCAAATACGAACTTAGAACTGTATCCTCGCTGTAGAAAGTTTGACCAGTAGTAATTAGTGCATTAATTAATTATTTCCAATTTATTTTCTACTTTGAATACATTAATACAGCGTGATGTCCATAAGGTTGGATTATAACATCTTGTTTTTGCAATGACATGTACATAAAGCACTGATTTAACTCCATGTATTCATGAAGATTTTGTTCTCTTCGGGTTCGATAATGGTTGAGATGAAATGTTTATAAGCAATCATATGATCAATGAAATGCTAGGTTCAGTGTTTTGGTTTCGTTTTGTTGTTTTTCTTAGCGCCATTTCAATGACACTCTAAAGCAGACGACCCACACATTTCAAATTTATTGATTATCATCTCGTACATTGGACTCTTCCAATAAATAGCATTCCACTCATGTTTCCGCATCCATGAATTCAATCGAATTTGAAAATCACCATAATTGCAGCCGTTGTTAAAAAGTGTACATAATTACATGATTAATTTCTATTTAAATAAGATAAATATACTTTCCGATTTTGACCAGTTTTGAATATGAACAAAAACTGTATTCAACCTATCGAGCATATGGCAGTACGTCATAGGAAAGTTCATTTAATATTATCCACATTGATGTCAAACTAGTTGCACTTTGCAAAATGTACATACACTATTAAATGTATTGGTGAATAATTTTAGAACATTTTTGATTGACCTGAATGCATAAAATCGATTATCTTGAGCTACTATCAGGTGCGAGGTATCGTAATTGTATTAATGCTACTGTGTTGATAATTGAAATAATAGTGTATCATATCATGTGGCATATGGATAGCATGAAAGATTAGCACTGAGTGCAGAAATGATTTGAAGCAAGCCTGTTAACGTGAATTTGGATAGATCCAAATTGCTTATAGATGCTAAAGAAAACATATACAAGGACGATTGCTGAGAAGAATGTTCACAAAATTAGATCAGTGATGCAATAAGAGTTAAACTCTTAAACTCAACATTATGACAGTTTGTGCAATGTGACTACATAGTTATCAGTTTGGACATGCACTTTAACTTTATATATGGACTTGACTTTAGGCATGCACTCAACCTTCAAACATAAATAACAGAAAACAATTGGCAAAATTGGTGCAATATGACTTCATACTTATCATTTTGGACATGCACTTTAACTTTATACATGGACTTAACTTTAGGCATGCACTAAAACTTCAAACATAAATAACAGAAAACAATTGCCAAATTAAACAGATCCACTGGGATTCTGAAAGATGTGTCTTCCAGTTCATACAATATAAAACATATGAAACGCTTTCACCAGTCTCCATATCAATTTGTTATATCTTATATGGTCTGATAATGATATATGTTTACAGATTATACAAAATACAAAATTGCGTCATGCACATAATTTGAAACTGTCACTGCTGCGCTCACACTTTTAATCTGTTCAACCAGCTCGATTTTCTCAGTACTTCAGAACAAGGCTGTATAAAATGAATACTTGTTAAAGTTAATGGCCGGGACATGGCTCCCAGAGCCTTGACACATCATTCCCAACATGCTAGATCAGTTTAAAACCTTTATTTGTAATTTTTTGTGATTATAGAAAGTGTGTCGAACATTAACATTAAGTATCTCAAGTATTTAGAGTCCATGGGATAAAATGACATTTCATAGGATGTACAATCCGCAACCTGCATTTAAACTTTTAACGCAAAACGTGTCCAATATCTAAGAGCCAAAGAGTTTCATTGCAACGTTTCGTCTAGTGATAAATGGTGCATCATGCTTTACTGGTCTTGTCCGTTTAGTTCTTTTATGTTTCATCTGTAATAATATTTTAATATATTTGTGTCTGTGTATTTGCATCTTCTGCTTAGTGCGGCCTTTTTGTATCGTATTTACAGATTATGTTGTGCCTGCTTTAACTCCATATGTTGTAGTAAATGTCATCTTATTTTCTATGTATTATATGTTCTTTTTAATATACTGTTGTTGTGTATATATTTCACTCTTACATGTACATGCTTTTACGGAAATTTTGAAATATATTTGTTTAACAATTGACAATGTACCTAATAAAAGTTTCAAAATCTAAAATTTCCAATCTGGTGATCGTTTACAATTATTCTGGTGTAACGATGGTATAGCAATAGAGTATTGCAATGAAAGCTATTATTGTGTTCATTGTTCGTTTCTACAAATTATGGTAGTGTAAGTATAAAAAAAACACTATGTAACACAATTTTTGTTCCTGGGTAGTAAGTGTTATTTCGTAATCGCTTATGCCTAAAAAGTATAGAAAATGGCTTTTATTCTACACAAACTTTGCTTTTGTGACCAGGACAGTGATATTTTTCAAATTTACCTATTTTCAATGAGAAAACTGGCGAATTTGTGTCTTTTCGTTCACATTAAGTCAGAAAAAAAAAAACAAGATATGAATCAAAATTAACATGTATTTGTAGTAAAGTAATACAAAAATGACCACAAAAGATATAGAAGTGAGAAGTTGTTCGAGATTTACGATTATACTGTAAATCACTTTCACGAATCAGCCCCTAAATGCAGTCTCCCATCATCTTCTCGTTATACTGTCCTTGGTAGCGGCGTTCAAAGTCCAGTGGAAGCGCTCGCCTTGCTCCTCCGAGAACGCTCCCATGTTCTCCTTGAATTTAGCAATATGGGCATCAGGGATATGGAATTTGAGGGACATCCTGCAACCGAATGTGGCGTAGTTCTTCACCAGAGTCTCAACCAGCTCCACATAGTTTTCGGCCTTGTGATTGCCCTGGAAGCTGTTCAAAGCCGCTTTCTCCTTACTAGTGAGCTTCTTGAGGAATTCATTGTACTTCAGGATCTTCTTTATCTGTGGTCCGACGAAGACACCGACTTTGACCTTTGCTTCAGACAGCTTAGGGAAGAAGTCTTGAAGGTACTTGAATGCTGCCGACTCCTTATCTAGAGCTCTGACAAATTATTTCATAAGGCTCAATTTGATGTGTAGTGGTGGCATCAGCACCTTCCAGGGGTCCACCAGTGTTCCCCACTTGACGTTGTTCCTCCCCACAGGAAACTAGGTCCGCTGTGACCAGTACCGCCTGTGGTAGTGCGTCTTGGTGTCCCTGCTGTCCCAAAGGCAAAGATAGCAGGGAAACTTGGTAAAACCGCCTTGAAGACCCATCAGGAATGCCACCATTTTGAAGTCTCCGATGACTTCCCAGCCCTACTCATCTAACCTCAAGGCGTCCAGCAAGGTCTTGATGCTGTTGTAATCCTGTTTGAGGTGCACCGAGAGAGTCAGGGGAAGATACGGGTACTTGTTCCCATTATGGAGCAGCACGGCTTTGAGGCTCCTGAATGAGCTATCAACGAAGAGGCGCCACTCATTTTGGTTACAGGCGATTCCGATTTCTTCGAACAGTCTGGTCACATTGTGGCAAAAGCAGAGCCCATCTTGACGGGTGAAGAACCTGGAAAAAGCTTGGTGACGCTTCCTCTGATGTGCGACTTCAACACTTTCATCCAACAAGTTCCACTGCTTGAGCCTAGACGTCAAAAGCTCGGCATTGGACTTGGTGAGACCAAGATCTCTGATCAAGTCGTTAAGGTCTTTTTGGTTGGGGTAGTATGGGTTTCTGTTCTCAGCTCCACCTCTGAAATTGTCATCTGGATCTACAACGTCTTCCTCACTCTCTGATTTGCTGCTCTCTTCTAAAGACGGCTGCTATCTCTCCGGAGGAGTGGGTACGGGGAGCTCAGGCTGTGTGGCACTGGGGAGACGGATGAAGGAAGGTCCGTATACGTGATAGCAGGCACATTCTTGCCAGTCCGACGTTTGAAAGGGTCCACTATGCAGAAGTAGTAGTTGCTTGAGTCGTTATTTGGATCCCACTAAATTCTTGGGATAGCGAACTTCATGGCTCTCTTTTCCCCTCTGTACCATCCTACAAAAATACATTTTTTGCACCCATGACTAATGTGTAAGAGATTCTCACAACATATTTCATATATGATATATTTTTTCAATAACATTGAAAATTGTAAAACATTTTAAGATTAAAAACTTTGACAATTTTAAAAATTTTAACAAATGTTATAACATATAATTCCGAGAAACAATTGTCCATCTTACCTTTCAGAGTTTTTTGCAGTGCTCGCAGGTGAAATGAGGTGCCCAGGGTTTATCTTGATCCCCGACAGGCATGCTAAATATGCCTTGTAGGTCTCACACATCTTAGCAGATGCTTCCACGGAGTACTTTTTCGCTCTTCTCTTGATAAATTAGCCGCAGACATAGCAAAATGCGTCTGCCGGATGCTTGCAGCCTCTTGATGCCATCTCAGAAAAATGCAGGTATGTATCCACTTAGGCAGCTGGAACTAAACTGCACTGGTGGGCTGAAAGCTCCTGTATTTATACTACTATTTATATTACTGCAAAGTTCTAGAAAGTTCTAGAAGTTACTTCAAGTTTGCTCAGCACTCAGTCTATCTGGAATGTTCTAGAAAATAGGCATATTTCAAAATATTACCCTCCTGGTCACAAAAACAAAGTTTGTGGGGCATAATAGCCATTGTCTGCACTTTTGAGGCATAAACAATTAGGAAATAACACTTACTACCCAGGAACAAAAAAAAAACATTGTTACACTGTGAAATTGTTTAACAACATATAAAGAGATTAATTATTTATATTATTTATATTCTTTTAAAATCTTAGAGCTTGAATAACTCCTTTCAATGTATATAAAATGATGGTGCGTTACTTTTTCACCTTGATTTAATAACGACTTAACCGTTAATGTATGCTGATAAAATGCACACGCGTTCATAACAATATAGACCCGTTTACCTCGATACATAAATATGCTCGGTATGTCCAGTGATATCACCTTGTCTATAGGGGCAGATGACAAAGTAATGATATTGATTCAGATTAAATCTTATGGATTATCATTTCATACCTGCCAATCAGAGTATAACCATTTAGTGACCCGATTATCGTCTAGCCACGACATTCAAGGGAAATAATTAAACTCTTTAATTTATCAAAAGCATATTTATCTTTCCTAATCACATTTTTGCAAACGGATTCAGCTTCAGAAGGATTATCATCTTTCTTAAAGACCACTGAAAATAATCAATACTGTGTTATATTGATCACTTTTGGGAACTTCAGTGTTCCTGGCATGCGTATGTAAGTTTACGTTCCTTTTAAGGAGTCCCTGGTGACCAAGCAATCTAAAGCCACGGACTTTACAAATCAACGACACCTCACTTCAGTCTGCGTGGATTCTAGTCTTGGGCTCGGCCAATGTGGGTATATATGAAAGCTTGCCAGTAGTTTCCCCTGGGTCGGTGGTTGTTCCATGGGTTTTCCCAGGTTCTTCCTCCAAAAGACACTGGCCGTCATGTATGGCTTATGATGTGCTGAATAATGGAGTTAAGCCCGCAAACCTTTGCGTGTATAAACAACCAATGCAGATATGCTGGCTACTGATGCCACTCTGTATACTTAACGAAAGATTCAAAACTTAAACAGCCTAGTTTGCGGTAAAACCTAATGCTGTAAATTCAAACAATACCATGTCATTGAATCATCTTAACACTACATGTGTATTGGTAGAAATTATTAATCAATTATTTCACAACATATACAGCTTTCATATTCTTAATAATGACTCTATAATATGGCATGGTTGCTTGCTTGCTTGGTTGTTTGAGGCTTTTGGGTGGTGGGGGTAGGGTATTTGTGACAGTTTCAACACATTATTTGCTATGCCATACTGAGAAAATTGGAGATAAGCGCTTTCTCAAAAAGAACTCGGTCAGGCTGACCTGGGGAAAGTACCATACCCACGATATAAGGACAGTGTAACAAAAATTAAAAACCGTAGTCGACCAAGGTTGTTCCATTTGTTTCCAATCAAATTATACCAAAGAATACATATTGTCGGCCTGAACTATGGTGTACAATTAATTATATCCATGAGAAAGTATCCCCTTTAAATAAAAAGTTCCAAAACAAGGCTTGTCTGCGTCAGTTGTTGTATTGGGTTTAAGAGCTAATTGTAATACGAATTGGCCTCACGATTGGGTGGGTGCGGTATAGTCAGATACCACGTATAGTACGTACTGAGTTTAAAGTTATATATTATATTTTTCTGAATTGGATTCTGCGGTGTGTCAAAGAGGCCATGTGTAAGGAATGAGTTGACTCTTATTTATACAGTAGTTATACACATGTTGGAGGTGATTTTAGTTACATTTTTCTGCAATGGTGATAACTAGTTATTGATGTTATTTTGTGTTGACATTTGAACGCTGGATAAATTAATTTTTATCCTTGCAAAGTTTAGTCATTTGCAAACACATAAGGGCTGTAGAAACCTGGATACAAAGAGACAGTTAAATGTGGTTGGTGGCCTACATAAAGGGAAAATTCTAGACCAAAGTCTTACATTTCGTACATTTTTCCTTCAACCCATTATCAGGATACCAATAAAGTGGTTAGAGATTTAAACTCAAGATTCAATAATTAATAAAGTTTAAACAAACTCAATTACCAGTTCTACAAAACGACACATGAGCAGAGAATATGAATATTCTAACTATTCGTTGTGAGGAACATCATAATGTTTGGGACTAGCATTATGTCGTTGTTATTATTATTATTATTATTATTATTATTATTATTATTATTATTATACAAAACACATGGAGAATTGTGTCATTGTCTTGATCATAAAATACAGGCAATCGTACCTTTCTCTAGAAACTACACTCAAGGTTGCTCAGGATGGACTAGAATCAATTGTATTTCCAAACTGCATGTCCAGAGAAACAGCTCATTGTTGAAATTATCCGAGATTTATTCAAAATCCATTCTCCTTGCCACTACATGTATTATTCATAAGTGTCAGCTGCATTTCTTATTCGCTACATACATACGCCATAGTGTTGTACACTGCATCAAAGTCTGTGGGCAAAAAGGTATGGAATTGTTTTAAGTATAAGTTATTCTTTCACAAATTCACCAGGGGCCCACTGTGTCTGTATGCACATATGCGTGTACCTATTCGTCTTTGTACGCACACGCGTAATTATGTATAAAGTCTTGTTATAAATAGAACCAACATTGATGCATGTGAAAAGAGTATTTCAAATTGTTCGCACCTGAATGATTGCTGTTTTTCTTCTGATTACGAAGTTAATCTAGCATTATTAGAAGCGGTGAACTTCTCTTTAAAGCTTAGCGCTAGGATCACAGGTGTAAAAGGAGACTAATGCCTGTCCATTCATCGTCTTGAGATTGAATATCTTAAAGCTGATATATTCGAGTTTTGCTGTAACAAGCCCGTGTTATGCATGATGCGCAGGTTCCTCACAATGCACATGCTTTACTGCTATTGTACCATCTCAAACGAGCGCTCCGGTGGCCTAAGTAGTTAGAGCATCCGCCTCGGATGCGGGAGGTCACGGGTTCGAACCCCGGCTGAGTCATACCAAAGACTTAAGAAAATGGTAATAGAAGCTGCTTCGCTATGCGCTCAGCATTAAGAGGTTATTGTTAGGACTGATCGGCCTGGAGTCAGGATAATGTGACTGGATGGGACATGATGCTCCACGTCTGCGGCATTATGTCCCAGTGCTAGACATCACTATAAACTGCCGCACTGTAGACATCATAGCAATATGACTGAATAATTGTTAAGGCTACGTTAAAAATCCAAATATCTCTCTCGCTCTCACACACACACGCACACACACACACACGCACACACCATATGATACATATACCCTTAACATTCCATGTCCTTTATAAAATATGACACGGATGTAATCAAACAGGTGGCAAAATTTTAGCTTGTGCAAGCAGGAAACGAACCCGTGGGGCGAGTAACTGCACCTATCGTGTCATGTACTGGCGCCATAATCTACTCATATACGCTATCATTGAATGGATAACGTCGAACGTGTATGTATGTATGTATGTATGTATGTATGTATCCGTCCGTCAGTCCATCTGTCTATCTATCTAAATCATTCCAAGTTCAATCGAACCCTTGCCGCAAGTAAAGGCTCATATCGCCGAGATTTCCGGTACCAGCGCCCTAAACTTCTCCTCATTCGCTCATTCCCATTGCTATGTTCTTGATTGCTATGACCAATTCAAAACATAAAATCTATAGTCAACTATTTGTCATGTTTGTAGTATCATGGTATAATGGTCAGCACGGGTAAACCTTTTCCCAAGATAAATTTTTCAATGACATATCTTTTAGTAATATATGTATTACCTAACGCATCATAGTCTCACAGAATAAATTACTTCATGTATCTTTTAGAAGCCTCTTTCCATGAAAGAAACCTTTCAATATTGAATATTTCCCTTAGAAATCATGTTATTTTACGGTTATGTGAGGAACCTTAAAAATACTCATAATTCCCTACGAACGATAATAATAAATATGAGATACGTCTCTTTAAATGAAACGATCTACTGAATATTTACTAACCAGCTTTTGGTGGATAATTTGTAGCTCAACCTAACCCGCTAAATTACAGATTCTGAAACGATTACAACGAAAACTACAACAACAGCAGAACAACCACCATAACATCGCCATAACCCCTCCACGACCACACCCAATACTACTACTACTACTACTACTAATAATAATAATAATAATAATAATAATAATAAGTATTATTATCATTATTATTATTATTATTATTATTATTATTATTATGTCATAATTGGCAACGATCTAGAAACAATAGAAATCCAACTGCAAAAAGTACAAAAAATGTTTAAAACCTTAAGTATATTGATTGCTTAGAGGCTTCTGTGACGGAAAGACTCAGGTATTGTTCAAAACAATGACCAGGAAAATTAAAAAACTCGGGTACTGCACAAAATAATGACCAGTACGTTCAACTCGACACAAGATGGTTTACATTATGTTATGAATTTTCTCTCGAATGTAAAATAAAGTCATTAAATCTTGAAAGAGGACATGTCATTCACATATTTGTGCCAGTTGATTTGCAGAGAAAGGCAAGTGCGCCTGCACAGTTATGATTCACGTACTGTGTCAGTCGATTTACGGAAACAAAACGGATGTACGTCTGCGTACGTGTTATTCATGCTAACTGTGTCAAAGTAGGCAAGTGACGTTATTATCTGATTGTATAAGCAATGCAGTTATTACAAATCAATATATTTATCGGTAACACTGTTCGACATTAGAATGGACTGTTTAGAGGTGTGTCGTAACACCAAGTCCTATGTTCTTTATATGAAATTTATCGGTGGATTGTAGTTAACAGAAAGCGAAGGAAACCTACTCTGAGTGTACGCTGAGGGATTTGCAATTAGAGAAGAAGAAAGGAAAGGAAAAGGATCTTGTTTAATTTTTGCCTTTAAGTAAAGGCGTAAAAGTCTTTAAAGGCTCTCTTTTTAAAGCTGTGTTTAAGCGGGTGGTAGGAGGGGCGGCATGTTACGGCAACCCTAACAGTAACTAATGGCGACAAAATCATAAATCTGTCTCTCTTTTCGTGTTTTCATTGGTGGGTGGTTGGGTGTGAAACACACTTATTAGTGATTTTAATTTCCTTTATCATCGGTGAGAAAACGTTTATATAAAAATGGCTTCATTTTCTTCTCATTAAAACATTTCAAAGTAATAAAAATGTTATGCGTAGTCTCTATCGATTTTATATTGTAGATTTGATGAGACACACAGACAGACAGGTGACTTGATAGACAGCTTGATACACAAAAGCTTCATTGTTTAGCATACATCGGTGTTCAATAGTTTCATACCTTGGGAATCCTTAGCAACAGGCCTGCCTGCATGCATTTTTCATAAGTCCGTTTTTTTATTTCGTCCGACATTTGTAAATAAATAATTCTTTATATCTTCCTTGTGTATCTCTCTCAATAAATTATTTGTTCATTTTAATAACCTTATAGGTTTCTTTTCATTTTGTAACATAGTTTAAGACCTAGAGTCGTAACCAAAATTGGACGCTTTTCTGGGGTCTTACATTTTTTAAAACATTTCAGAGATACTAAAATTTGTCATTAAACATTAGTTGACTTTGTTGCGGAATTTTAATTGTCCCTGGTTTATGATTATAATTTCACACATTTGAGAAATATTTTGTGAAGCTAGCAAACATTCACGTTGTCATCTAAAGTAGTGAATGTTGTTTCAAGTTCTACCCATGGAGGGTTAAAGTCCATAAAAAGGATGAGTTATTTGAGATTGACAGACATGATGATATTTCGGAAGCGATAGAATCTTCCACAAAACTGGAGATAAAGAATATTTTGATTCCGTATTTGATGGAAAGGGAAAGCTTTGGATGATAGTACGTTGAGATTAATTAATAAGTCTGTGGTTGGTTTTGATAGGAAATCGATGGGATTAAAATTAATGAAGATGCTTATGATCAGGGTGTATTTACTGATCCCGCAATCGACAATAAAGTTAATCACGCTAATTATATCGGAGATGTCAAAACACGGTGACAATAAAAGCTTCTTTCCTTTTTAAGTACAATACAAGCTGGGTAGATCAATTTTTTAAAGAAGAAATGGCATTGCATTCTATGATATTAAACATGATGGCAATATTTAAAATTTCCATTAAAGGCATATATCACTATAGGTTGTCCCAAAATAACAGCACATTTTACATCCTGAAGAAATAAAAGCTAATACCAGAACATAATGTCCTCAAGAACCTACTGCTCTAAAACGGCAATTAATAAATTATGACGAAATGGAGATGCACGCAATACCAACAAAAGAGCTTCTTTAGTCAACAAATAAGAGAATCTTAGACCACTGCTACCGAAAATTTCAAAAGCATTCAAAGTGGATAACGTGCAACAGCAGCGAAAACAATTATCCTTCACACAGGAGGAAAACAAACGAACGATTCATGTAAAAATAGTTGAAGTCATCCAGTCTACAATATGATCAGTTGAACATGAAGCCCTAATGTTTCAAAATAGATTGAAGATTTAAAATAGACTTCAGCAAAGAATGAGATCCAAACAGAAAGGCTGTAAAGCAGAAACAGTTGCAAAGTGTTTGAAAGTAAGACAGTACAAGTAGGTAGACATCTATTACAACTCAAGAGAAAATGTTGCAACAAATCCATTCAAAATCTAGATACAAACTACGATCAGGATAAGAATGAAACTATCGCATAAAAAGCGGTTGGCTGTGATAATCACTAACATCAGCTTGGCTATCATCTGTCTCATAGTGTAGATCAAATCTTTTGGGCGGTTTAGTAAATGTTGAATGAAAATGTTATCGATCCTGATAATAAACTGAATACATGGATTTATTGATGCGTACCACAAGCCAATACTTTATTTAACAGGATACTTAATGTTGTTAAGAAAATGCGATGAAGATTTAAATTTTGGACACGTTTACCACTCAGATGAAAGTGAATTAACCTAACTTTACAGGCTAACATTCATCAATATTTTGCAGTAACATTATGGGGGATCGTGCCAAAGTTTAGCTCTATAATTAAAGACTGTACAGAAAGTTTACGTTTTTTAATTGTTTGGTAGCGCCTGACATGAAGGGCATAAAAGCAATGGAAAGCTTGCTTGACGACAATATGGTAATTTGATATAAAACACAATAAACAAAATTGCTTGGAAACAGCCAAAAACTACTAAAGTTACTTGACCAATTCTTTGACTATAGTGTGTTCAAGTGTGTGTAAGGTACTGTGGTAATACTGTATTTCGAATTATACCCTTTTACTGATCACACATTATTTTTATTGCAATATTTTCAAAAGGACTAGTTCCTTCAGTAATGGCTATCATCAACACAAAATTAAAATAGTGCATTGATGAAGATGTCAAAACTATAACATTCTACTGTTACTTCGGATGCCTAATAATTGTCATGGAAGTCACTAAAACCACAACTTTAATAGAACATGCCAGAACATTTTCCTGGAAGTAATTCCAATAATGACCGGAGATTTTTAACGTGCGAAAAATATGTTTTGACTTGGTTTCAATGGATAATAAGAGTGTGTCACTCTATAAGTTGGTGCAGGAGAGATGATAAAATATTCATATATGATATTGTATGTGTTATGTCTCACTTTCCAGCTCTTGAAACACTTATGTTCCTGGCCTATATCATAACATTTTCATCTCAAGGATTTTTGCCACCGAAGTTTGTTACTATAGGTTCGGTGTTAGTATTACAACATGGATGCGAAAAATAATCAGTGTACAAGTGTTGAGACTCCGAACGTCGATTTATGACACATGAGAGCACCTGAGTGTATGGAAGGAAGAGAACTTGGCCAAGAATAGAGCCTTGTGGAACACCAAGACTTAGATCAACTGGGCTGAAATGTTTTCTATTTACTGACAAAATTTGTGTCCTGTTGACTTAGTAGGACCCGAACCATAGTAAGGCAGTATCGTGAACCAAATACGTGTTGGAGACGGTAAAGTAATATATCATGGTCTAGCGTCATAAATGCCGCAGACAAGTCAAGGGGGGGGGGAAGACTGTAATCTTTCCACTAACCAAAACAGACTGAAGGCCTTTAACTACTGTTAGTAGCATGGCTTGGGCGATATTAGGACTGTACATTGCTAAAAAGACTTTGAATTCAGATGAGACACAAATTGGGACAAAACTTTCTTAAATAGTTTTGACACGAATGGTTGTTAAGAACCATGGCAGTAGTTTTTTAAATCGTTGAGATCAATTTAGGTTTCTTTAACAGAGGCTTTACAATGGCAATTTTCAAAAAATGATTTGCATACCCCAGATGTCATAAAAGGTATTGATAACATCTGTTATTTGAGGCAATATTGAACCTAAATACTCAAGCAGCAGTGATAGTGGGATCAGATCGCGTTCACGTGACTTTGGGGAGCTCATATTCACAATTATATGTACCAAATTCATAGAGACAGGTTCACATGCTTTAATGATTGTCATTATTATTACTATCGTGTGCAGTGCGTACTCAGCCATTTAACAGCGTCATCATCAGCAAGGTGCAGAGCCTGCAGTCCACCGGGGAACTTTGACAGTGGACAGTTGTTCACAAAGTGTGACATGGTCTGCAGAGTTCCACAACAACAGGAAGTGTCAGTGCCCCGGGCCCATTGGACAAGATTGACTGCACAACGATCCTGTCCTGTCCGAAAGCGGTTCAGCGTGGTCCACAGATAACGTGGAAGGTTAAAGCCAGGAGGGCAGACAGATGGTTCAGCTACGAGGGAGTGGTTTACAACATCTGTTGAAGACCACTCGAAACTCCATGACGAAATCCTCATATCCTCCAATTAACCTAACCAGATTGAGCGTCTCGAAGTCAAGCGGCTTCCTGGATGTGTGGTGATGTCCATGTACAGTGGAAGTTTCTCACTGGCATAGACATTAGCCAGCACTTTTATGGTTGCTTCCTGGCGACGCAGATGTGGAGGAGAAATGTTGCTGAGTACCGGCAGCCATGGTAAAGGAGTAGGACGTAGTGTTCCAGAGATTATGCGCATTGTTGTGTTTTGCTGGACATCAGTTAACTTGGTGTGGGATGATAGAGCCCAGACAGAAGAGCAATACACGGCTGTCGAATAACAAAGGGCCAGTGCTGATATCTTGAGTGTCTGAGCACTGACCCCCCAGGTTGAGCCAGCCAGTTTGCGGAATAGGTTGTTTCGAGTGCTAAGTTTTGCTGCAGTTTGTCATTGATATTCTGTATCTCAAATGTATTGTGACAATGAGTCAATTTAAATTGTGTTGTCAGTCTTATCTCTAATGGACTTTACTTTTTCACGGAAGAAATTTCAAAACTGATCCGAAAGGTCGACCGGAGAAACGGTCATTGGAAGTGGTGCACACTTATTCCTTGACATTTGCTTCTTCGTAATCTCGAAGAGCTCTTTTCAGCTGGGACATTCTGTAACCCTAGTATTGAAATAGTCTGGTTTTGCTGCATGAACTATGGTTGTGGCTTTCTTCTTAGCAGCTTCATTGATCTGCTTATGAATAGTGAGGCTGGTTGAAAGCCAGATTCATTCAGCCATTCGGCGTTCTCTTTTAGCAATGAAAAGCTGGTCCCCAACACTACTGTGCTATCGAGAACACTTTTGAACTTGAGTTTCTCTTCCTGGGTTCTGGGGCATGTTTCACAAACAATTAACGAAAGGACTAGTCAAATTATATTGTTGTATCACCTAAGGTAGTTGCTAGGTTGATCCGATGTCATGCATTAGCTGGGTTCTATTTATCATAAAGAGATTTCTCTTAGTAGAAAACAGAGATGTTGGGTTAGGGACTGATATGTTGTGATGGTATATGACCCACACGTGATCTGGAGCATGTTCGTGGCACACTAATGAAGACTGTAGAGCTTTATTTTCAGGTCTATGACAAATAAAGTCTAACATGTGATTACGTTTATGGGTGAGTTACCTCACTGACTGTTTGGGGATGAAAATGTGAATAAAATCTTGAAGTTTTCATGTGTGTGGATTTATAGGACCGTCAATGTGAAAGTTGAAATCTCCAAGAATAATCAGCTTGCCACCTATCTAATTTCCATAAGAGTATGTCAAGCACACATAAAATACAATTGTACATATTCTCCTGCTGTCGCGTAATGTTTTATACGGAAGTGGTTTTGATGCTGCGTCAGAATTCTTCAGCATCTACCAAACCTTTGAGGCGCCTTAGGCCATGTTCCATATTCAACACCAAGCAATGAGTGGGCAACTGCTGGAGTCCACATTATTTTTAATTTTGATAGATTGTCCAGCTGCAGTTACAATCTGACGCTTTGATGTTCGAGGCAAAAGCCGTGTACAAACTGGTTTGCGATTAAGATAGATCCTGTTGAGAACAGCATACTGTTGTTTCTCTAATATGAAAGCAAATCATGGGTAGGATGAGATCGATAATTACGACAAGGTAAAAATATTTCGTCACAATAAAGAGTCAACTAGTCTTACTAAGAAGATGGAGATAACTGTAAAAGGTATAACAAACGAACTGAGCAATGAAACAGTTGAAACAATCCCTCGAACGAAACAAATCAGACACAGAAACCGAACGCAACACAAGAAAAGAACCATAGTGACAACCACAACTGCATGGACAACATAGTCATTCAAAAAATATCTATAGCAAAGATAAAACTGCGAGAAAGACTCAACAAAAGAACATGTTACACAGAACTTGACCTAGATTATGATGAGGTGGAAACGATACCACCTGGGGCACACACATACACAAGTGCACACACACACATAGAGACAGACCGATAGATAGATAGATAGACAGAGAGACGGATATACAGACAGACTGATAGATAGATAGATAGATAGATAGATAGATAGATAGATAGATAGATAGATAGATAGATATGACGATTATCGTTATCGTTTCTGTCTAAAGTCATTGCATGAGCATCATTCGCCGATTGTTCGGCTGATAAGTCAGCTCTAATTAGTAGTATAGGGAAAGGAGTGTACTGAACTCACTCCGAGCACTTTTCCATGCAGTATTGAAAGCTTTACCCGATAACACAATTGACAGGCTAAATTCGTTTCCATCAATGTGAGCTCATAGCGAGCGTCATCATACTCCGAGAAAAGATATCATCGACTGCTCTCTCAGACCATAGGGAAAAAGCAAATAGACAAAGGAGAAACGTACTCTCCTTTACCTATACTATTAATTCAATGTTCTATTGTTTTCAAATATAAACTACGAATAAAGCTACACAATAGAACCAGCATCGAAAGAACACCATTCTGTCGAAAAAGTGTGGTCTCTGAAGACAGACAGTATCCTTTATATTAACAATAAATATGTGCATTGATTATCGGGTCTCACACGAAAGATGTTCTCTCTTGACAGTAATCTTTCAAACTGCATTGCTTTATCGAATATCTACAGTTTTTAAATATAGAACTTCTACTGTTTAAAATTACTTTTCCTTTTTATAGATTGTCTAAATTCTATTGCTTATTGTAATGAACTCTGTTAGTAGTAGAATTGTGATGCATGATGCATATGTACCCGAGAAGTGGGTGTTATACCCAAGCAGTTCGCATCCGGAAACGCAAAAATTACTTCAACGGAGATTAATCCTTTGATTATCTTCAATTATTGCCACGGGCATAGTCGGCCTTTTATACTCCTGGTGTTAAATTCGCTAAATGCTGGAACGTGCCGCCGGAATAAATTCAAACAATGAGACGAACCAGTCAAATATAGTTGACTAGAGCGCTCATGCAGAATGGTGGTGTGGTCTAAAAATTAAGAGGCAACAAACACCGTTTATATTGGAAAAACTTCACGAAGAATTTTATGTGCTGAGAATTCTGGAATGGAACAGACGCGTGCGTTTTAGATCACGGTGTTCAAGGAAAGGGAAACTGTGTAGTTAGTGAATTCTAAGGAAGGACACTCCGAGATTCGTGTTGATTTATCTCGTAATAGGGAAATGTAAGACGATACCTTGGTCGAAGTTTGTACTTGATTTGAATTAGTTTGATTGTGTTACATTCGGTTACTCTATGTTTTGAATTGAGTTATGAGAAGTATTTAGGGTTTTTTAATGCTTGCGTTAGGCTGTAGATTTGCGTTTATTAGAATGCAACAAATCTAACAAACGTAGACTGGTGGTTAAGCGAAGCTAGAACCTGAGTTAGATTTATATATTTCTTTGATTCTTCTGGCGCATGCAGTAGTAATGATTACTTCATTAACTATATTGTAGGTAACCATATAATAATATATCAATATTTAGACAGAGTGTGTGTCACCATATGCATAGAAATAATATTATTTGAGTGTAGTTGCGAAAGGTATGTATGAGTTATGTAAGCGGAGTGTTGTGGTTGTACATATAAGGTTGGTCGCCCATTAATCGGATGGTAGGTCTGTGAGAGAGTGATCAATTTCCTTGAAGATAGGGTAGGGCTGCAAAATTTATGTCCCTTGTTGTATTCCTTTAAAAGTTACCAATGTACTCCCACGAGTCGGCTCAATAGTAAATGGAGAATGGAGGAGGAAGAAGTCAAGAGTGGAAGGAAGGAAGGAAGAAAGAAAGGAGGAAGTAGGAGGAAGTAGAAAGAAGGAGGAAGAAACTGCAACTGTGTGTTGCATGTCGAAAAGTTGAACATATATACCTTGAAGCTATGGCAATGCTGTAAAATAAATGTTATAAAATACAAACGAACACGAATCCTTTCTTTATTAAAAACACATTCCAGTGACTTTGTTCAATATTCTTATTTACTTTAAAAAATCGAACATGAACCTTTAGTGTGGCCAATGCACTGATACCTGAAAAAAAGAAATGATAAGTTGTTATTTTTCATATTAAATAAACTTAGTATTATGCTTTAATGGTCAATCATGCAATACTCTCATACACCTTGTAGTGGATCCATATTTGAAATTTAATAAGCAAGAGAATGCATACAAAGGTATTTCCTATATTATATGTTACTTATTGAGAGATGTTAGACTAATCTGAGAAGGGAGAAGTCTCATGTATTGGATTTCAGTGGTTATTAATAGAATTGATGTTTAATTCTTCACGATGGACGTTTGAAGTTAGCATCGATATATATATATATATATATATATATATATATATATATATATATATATATATATATATATATATATCTTCTACTGCTATGATGTAATCCTAGCAAAGAAAGACGTATCTAATGATTTTATATTTCCAATATAAATACAACTTATTACAAAATTTCTATTATAACAATTTGAGATTTATCTTTTACTCGCTTTTGTTATAATACACTATTTAACCCGTGATCGGATTACATTTTGTTATGATATAATCTTTAAACCAATTTCGTACTTTATTTGGCGGTGATGCAAATTTTAAATGAAGTTTTATTATATTTATTTTTTGATACTATCTTTAACTCAGTTTGGCGTTATATTTTGTTATCATACGATCTTTAAGTCACTTTAGCATTATGTTCAATTATTAAATAGGTTTTGCCCACTGATATGACCAAGTGCATAATTAACAACAATTTACATGTCGATTTATTGCATGTTGAAACCAAAAGTCATACATCTTTATTCTTTTTCCTGCTTTGGTATTGCAATAATGAAATGACATAGCAATACCTTTCAAATTTCACCAGAATTCCTGTAATGACAACGCTGTCTCTCTCTTTCGTTGACCACTCGATTTTATCTTTTGGATATTCCCACGCATCAACAAAAAATGAAAACAACGTTTCTATTGTGGACGCACTAGCAACATATTTCCCTGGACACATGCGCACCATCAATGCAACCTTGACACGGTATGTCAACCCAGATTTCTTGCTTTTGTAGCTGCAACATCCAGTATATAATTATAAAAGATTGGTCTTGTACTTTGCGTTTCTAATAAACGGTGATTGATGAGAATAATTTAAATCAAATAGCAATATTAATTTAAAGATGCACAGTTAAAGGTTTAAGCGCATCCAACTTGTTATCACCATGTAAATGTCCTACTTAGAATTGCAAAGCTATCGAACCAGCTTTAATTGCATCAGTAAATAAACGAACCAAGACAAAATTGCATAGTTTGTGTCATTGTGTTTAGAATATCATAATATGATTCAACAATACTAGTGTTACGGGAATTTTAAAATTTGAAGTTGATTTTATGCTGATGGAGACAATATAGTCAAAATGTTACATCGAATTTGAGTAAAGCCTACTTTTTATAAGGGTAGACAACTCGTTGGTTAGTTTAGGAGAATTATTTTAGACTTTCGACATTTGTTTATCAGGCAAAGAGAAAGAACGACGTTTAGTCTGGAGTATATTTACATTAAATGCAAATGCAAACCAGTAATAGATTCAAACATAGATGGCACCGTATCATGGCATTTGATATTCAATTGGCAGGAAGAAGTAATGTCTTCTCATGCATGTAGTAGTTACGCAGTTTTTTTTAGCCAAACTTAATTTGTTTTATGACGTATCAGTGTTAAAAGACTACAAGAATAGAGAAACTTACGATATTGTTCTTGTTTCGAAATAGACCTACATACATACATACATACATACATACATACATACATACAAGCACACACGCACACATGCAACTCACGCACGTACACAAACATAGGCACATGCATACAACACACTCACGCACACACACAGACAGACAGACATATGATTATAAAACAAGTTCTTTCACGCCGTATATGGTATAATCCTATTACACACTGCCAGACATTTTACGTCATGACCGTTGTGAAAATGAGAAGATCGAATATATAGTCTCGATCCCCAACTTCTATACTATAGTCAAATGTAGCATGAAGTCTTTAGGTCTGAATAAACACAAATAGAAGGCTTACCAGTAAGGACGAGCGTAGTTGTCAGTACCGGCATACCATATACTTGGCGATACAAATATCCTCTTCGTGTCATAACCATATGGCCCGTTCTTCTCATTTATGTGCCAAGGTAATTCGGATATTGGTCTCCCATGCAAATCTGTGTCACCTAAAGAGAGTATTAAAGCTACTGAAATGCAACTTATTATTTTTCTTCATGGGAGAGTTGAAGTACTGTAATCAGATAATCTAAATTCGTACTGTAATAAATAACTACGAAACTATCACTGATTTTCATTAAGTCAGTTTTCCTTTCAAGACTTCTATTGCCTGTTGATTTAAAATACTTTTACATTCAGAAAAAAAGGTTCTTGCTATCCAAGCTATGAATTGTCACTATCTAGTTTGTCTACGTTTTAGAACTGTACATTCAATGTATCAGTTATGCCTAAGAAAGACAGGCATGTTGAGCTGCCTGGGGGATATAGTTTTGTTATCTTACGATAATGTTTCGTATGAAAAAGTGCATCTATGGATTAAAATCTTAAAGAATCTATATTATTTGTACCATTTGAAAATTTATCAGGAATTCAACAATTTTAAATAAAATGTCCTGAACAATAAGGACTAAACAAACATAATTCCAATGAAAAGAATTGCATGGCACACAAGTAAACTAAAATACCTTGCCTTTTGAAACCTTTCGTGAAATAATATGCTTGACAATAAAAATCCGTTTATAATTACCTGGAATTCTAAGACCCAAACGCAAAACTGATTCCAACCTGGGCACTTCTGTTCCGTGGAAACACAGGTCCCATTTATTAGATATTTCTTCTAAGCTCGTTCCTGGCGGGACCCTATAATGAACTATTCAGCATTTATATCACATATATTGGTCTGAAGTATTTTTGCAAATTTATTACCTAACGCAAAGTGTTTTTGAAAGATTATTTATTCAGGAATCTCTTCTCTGTTTCACTACACTGTTATCTGAAAATTCCAAAGAAGGATATTAACTATTTCAAAGCAAAATAAAAAAAAAACCACTGTATACCAATAATAATTAACGGAAACTCTGGACACTACTTAAGGGAAAAGCTTCGTTTTCTTTGAACACATACACAAATATATTTTTGTATGTAAAAGCAAACTTTGACGTAGTTAATTAATTGATAAAAGTGTGTATGCTATATTTCATTCAATGGTTAAATTAGTATTTTAGTTAGTCTAAAGAGAAAAGTGATTACATGTTACAAATTTTACGGAATTTTAAATTCGAAAGTGTTTAAATTAGTTTGTTTTTATGATTACAATGAAAAACTATTATTAATGATAAAAGTAACCTATTCTTTTAATATTTATATGTTACCTTGCGTTTACCCTGAAGCAATACCAATCCACAGGGTAATTGTAATTGGTGAAGCCGGCACTTCCATAATATGTTTTGCACCCATCGCAATAGCAGGTATGGCCATCACGCTTTAACAACTCATCTATTATAATACAAAGAGTTTATATATATATATATATATATATATATATATATATATATATATATATATATATATATATATATATATAAGAGAGGAAGTAGATCAAGCTAAGAGTTCTAAAACGAGATGGTGTACAAAAGGTAAATAACTCCCATCCACTTCATAAATAAATAGATAGAAGCATACATACATACATACATACATACATACATACATACATACATACATACATGAAACCAGGTATATGACCAATGAAATTTTCAGTAGTTTTTCGCACTCTCGGTTTGACTGAAAATCGTAGGAATATCTCGCAATTACCCAAACCCTTCCTGAACTGGTCGTTATTTTAGCCAACTAAGCTGAGAAGATGCCTCAAATGTTTTGATATTTTCAAAGCTTAGTATGAGATGTGACTTCAGAATCTCTCTTTACAGAGGTATATTGATACTTCTAGCTTAAGTTAGGATCGCACTTTCACAGCTATACTATGTGTGCATCGTTTGCTTTCACTGAGCCTTAGCACATTATTAAGCTTTTTATGGTCACAGGATGAACGTTACAGTAGAAGAAAATGCAATAATAGCAATGATAATAATAGTAATAGTAATAATAACACCACTACAACTGCTTATAATATTACTACTCCTGATACTACAACAACAACAACAACAACAACAAATAATAATAATAATAATAATAATAATAATAATAATAGTAATAATTATTATTATTGTTAAGTTGTTTATACATGTTCGATGGTTATGTAAATTTCCAGCATTGCATTTCGAGACAGGATCAGAACTTAACACGAGTGTGATGCTTAAAGATGTCCAAGAGCAATTGGTGGTAAAATCAGTCATTGACTTTAAGACCGTTGATTAAGTCTGAACAATATTGTGAAAGAATTTAGGGTCATTTTTAAGTCTGTTATTGGGAGAAAAGTTATGAACTTTTATTAGGTGCGAATAATATTTTGACAGAATTTAAGACCTGCTTGAATTCTGAATAAAGATCTATCAATCAAATGATCGGCAAACATTCGGGAGATTACTGCGGTCAGTGGAAAGGATTAGAATATGGATATAATTAGGGGGCATACAATTATTACAGTTGGAAATTAATTTATTACATAACTACAGGGAGCCATGTGACCAAGTGAGAACAATCTCTTAATGTGATGGGGTTGCAATTAAAGTAACTTCATTTGGTGAAAGATGTTTGTTGATGATTTCAGTACAACATATGAAATTGTGCCTACAATATGAACATATTCCTTATACACAAATCGCTAATATATAAACGACTCAATCTCAAAACAGAGTAGTTCTTGTTTGGGAGCATAACTCTCACGAGGCATTCACGGAAATGGGCAATGAAATGCAAGATTTTTCCAGTAGCTCTAGTTATATGTTTCTCGCTGGTGATTTTAATGCCAAAACTGCTAATCTATCAGACATTTGTAACAATTTTATTAACACAAACCATCCTGAAATAGTCAGTCTCGATAATGATAAAATCAATTGAACAGAAGGGGGGCTGATATTCCGGATAAATATGCTATCCATCAGACTTGATAATCGTAAGACGGAAACAGAACTAGGTATTGTATGTATTTATCGATTTTGTTTGCAAAAATACATTATGTACATTTGTAACAGAATAGTTGACTTGGGAGTTGGAAAATTTACATCCGGTACCAATATCCTCACTCACTATCGAGTGACAAATTTAAGTGACTTGATATTGTTAAAAAAAAAATTGAAGTACCTGATTTTAGCCCTTGGTTTATTCACCGCTCTTTCAGATATCAAATTAGAAGTTATCAGCTACATGATGATATTATCGCATAAAATAGAACTAGACGATTTTGCAATTAGGGAAGGAAACATTCAATATATGAATTATATCATTGCAGAAACTTGTCAAGAAATGTGCAATAACACGAGACGATGTAAAATGGAAGATCAACGACATAAGTTACATTTTTATTCTCTGTGCTGAACAGAGTTTGTTCCATAAAGGACATAACGGGTGCAAGTTCTGCTGAGAAAACTCTGCCTCTAAGCCGTGGTGTGTAAGTGGGCGAATGAAAGACGTAAAAGCATATACGCTAGTAGCTACTATAAGAAAACGCTTGCAAATCATTATTTTCGTAATTAAAGATCATTTCAATGGAAAGTACATACTAGAGGTGGATGTTGTCGATAACTCGTCGTAATGATACAGTTACAGCAAAAGAAACATTAAAAGTTGCTAACAGTCTACACATAACACGGAAGTTCAATTGATTTACTCAGTTACTGAAATGAGAATTTTTCATGTACAACTGTTAAATTTAATCTTCAATACTGAATTAGAATCAGAGGGTTGGATTAGAGGTGTTATTGTACCAATTTATAAAGATAAAGGTAACAAAACCAATATATCAAGTTATAGACCTATTACATTAATTAGCATATTTTTAAAGACTTCACAGCTATATTTAATTTAAGATCTCTAATTTCCATGAGATAATGCATTCAGTTATTAGACTCAAGGTAGAACGAGGAATGGCTGTTCTGCAATAAACACTATCTTTCATTTGTACCACCTTAATGAACTTATGATTTATCGGAAAAGAAATTAATTGTATTTTAATGATGATTTTAAAAGTGTTTCTATTAATGCATGGAGAGTTGGATTATTGAACAAATTGTATTCGTTATGAGCGGAAAGTGCTTAAATATTATATTGAGTATGTATAACGATATAAAGTCATATGTCCCTGTAAACAACGAACTTTCCAACCCCTTTGAAATCCTTTGACATGTATGTTGGAGTGGAAGGTCAGAGTCTGAATTCTAATGAAGTATTTGCAGACATCAGACTTGGGTAGTCGTTTAGTACAGGGATTAGCAAACTTAAAGGGCCTCTCATCGGGCCATACCTGCGTGATATAGATAGGATGATAATTTATCTTCCCTGTAAGTGTTAGTATAACAGTTTTACGTCTTTAATCCGCTTACGAAACTGTATATTTACGAACTTTTACCCTGTTCTCTCCATTTTGCAATGCTAACCGACTGCCCAAGTCTCGCGACCTCTACATCCATGACGTCTGAACTTCAATTATCGACTCTTATACTTGGAATTTCTGATAATATAAATCATTTACCTATCGATTTCATCTAATGTGTTTGTCCTTTTGAGAGTTTCTACTATATCATGTATAATTTCTTCCGGAATAATATGGTTTTCTTCAAAGATAATTTTTACTGATGTCTGTCCGTGCCGTAGAAGAGAACAAAGAAACAAATATTCTTTCTGAGCTGGACATCCATGCAAATATTTCAAAATATATGCCACTACACTCTAGTTTTCTTTATTTAGCTACTTTCTTTTTTAAATCATCAGTTTTGTCATTTCATCAATAATAAAAAAGAATGTGTACCTTCAGAGCTATTGACCAGTAACTCTAAAGACTTACCGAATGTATATGTTCGATGTCTTGTCTAATCAACCTTGAATAACTGCCATCTATTCTAATCCTTCTTGAACAGGTATGTTAAACAGATGACCAAGACGAAGTCGAAAAAAATAGTTGTATTCATTATTTACCAGAGTTTGTACAAACATATTTGTTTCACTTAACAAATTATCTTATGCGACTCACAAAGACAAAGGCTTTCCTGTTCTTCCAAATACATGTATTCATGCCTAAAACATACTTGATTCATAGTTTCGTGGATTTTTATTGCTTTTTAATAATGTTTATGTAAGAATTGGACAAATAATGAACATGCATTTGGCGAACATCTACCTTTTCGTTTATTTTATTTTGTTTCTCTGTAAGTGGATAAGATGTTAAACGTTAGTTAATTAATGGTACTTCATTAATGAACAGAAACACAATATTTTGAGACGTGTGATCCTAAATAAAGATCGGTACAAAGAGCATCAATACAAAATTAACACTCACGTTACAGTGTGTTTATATAGCTGTTCTTCATCACATAAATAATGTATGGCTTCATTCAACTATTGTCTCATTTTGGAAATTGTGAATCTATATCTGGCATACGTATGGTCATTGAAGTTTTTTTCTTCTATTTATGCATTTGAAACCTTTCCGACATTACTTTTTACATTCATAATACACAGCATGAAAAGACCTTTTATTTTTACTTTAGGAGAAACAAGTGTGAAAGTAATTAATATGGCATTGGAAGATATGTCGTTAATTTGTTTGTAAGATAGTCGTGACAGATTTTGACCTATGAACTGATATAGTAGTGATCTGGAAACACATGTTGATACACTCACCACGTTTTATCAATTCAGATTTATTTGAAAGTGTTAACTCTGATACTGCTGAAAGATCACATGATGCAGTGGTCAATGTACTGTAATGATCTGAAATTATACTGAAGTTTTAATCCTTTTAGCAGATGCTGCAAAACTGTATGGCTTCAGTGCCAATATTGGGTGCATTACCTGTCCTGGTTCGGGATTTCTAAAATATATCAGTCATGATACCTTGTTCAATTCTACTTGTTTTTAACCAATCAGGCAATCACAAATTCATGTATGTTGTAAAGATGTTATAGTCAATCAGCTTATGAAGACCATCACTCTCATAAGAATTTGTTTTGTTTTCTCAAGCATTCTAATTCATTTGTTTACCTCTGCATTGCTAATAACTAATTTTGCCTTCATTTATTCTGGTACTATCATTGTGTTGAGTCATAGGTCATGATGTCATTAAGTTTCATATTCTTTGTAAAGGTCCTAAGATCTAATGCAGAATCCACACGTACGTTGTCTTTCAGTGTCTAATTACCAAACCAACTATAGGTTGTCATATAACGTGTAAGAAGTTCGTCGCACGCACATCGTCATATAATGTCTAACATATGTCACATATAGGTTGTCATATGACGTTTTATAAGTAAATCACACGTAGTTTGTCAGATAACATCTAATGATTAAGCCCACGTAGGTCGTCATATGCCTTTTGAGTATGTGACATCTGAGTATTCATTTAGCGTCTAATAAGTAAGCCACGCGTTGATTGTTACCACTGATCCAATGTAAAAGATATATAAAGTCCAAATAACTGTAGAGGTTCAATATTCAAGTCGACAAAAAACTGTATACAAGTCGACCTGTTTTCTTTAATCCTGAAAGTATTTTGAATATATGTTGATTTTTCAGCATAGATAAAATTGCATCATGGGTTTATTAAAAAACAGAGAAGAAATTACGGATGAACAATAATCTAATGCAATACAAATACTGGGTTGAAAACTTTTATTTACACCTATACCATTTTGATAATGTAGCTTTTTATCTGATTAGTTTTAGAAACAACTTCAGGTTGAATATAATCCAGTAATGTCACGGATTTGAGATGTCACGCAAATCTCCATAAATAAATTAAATTATACTACTGATTCACCAATATAATACACATCTTTGCACCAGGCATAATACTTGTAATAAGAGAAATGGGACTCTACAGGAATCTACAAAGCATTTATCATCAATGGTCATAAAACATTGTACATGTTAAAATGTAATAACAGACTGTTACAATTGAAACATCAGTGAATAAAATATGTTGTCTCCTTGCCTCATAAAAAGGTAGCTAAATGTATGTTAGGCTGGTCCACAATTTGGTGGATTTTCCATGATTAAAACGTTTGATTATTCACTGGAGTGAATTAAGAAAAATGTGTGGTTCACTGCCATCAATAGACCTCAATATTATTAAGACCATGAAATTCGATCCAGCATAATACAAGTAAATATTCTCTTTGTCATGAAAGTTTATGGCTTTAGAGAAACATTTTACACAGATATTTGCAAACAAATATTTTATTGAAAAAATCTCGAATACTCCAGATAGTTTGGCTTCTTTTTGTAAAAACTGTCTCGCAATTTTATTCCATTATTTGTGTTAATGCCCCAAAACAAAATTACCCCAGACAAATCTCTCTCTCTCTCTCTCTCTCTCTCTCTCTCTCTCTCTCTCTCTCTCTCTCTCTATATATATATATATATATATATATATATATATATATATATATATATATATATACACACACATGGGTAAAAGAACGGATGACTGCAAATTCGTGCAATGTTAGACAAGATACCGAGTGCTCATCATGAAAACTCTCGGTAGCCGTACCAAATATTTGCAAATCACGAGTTATCATCATAAAGGAGAGCAAACAGTTTCCAACTTAAAACTCAGGAACAGGTTCCTTTAACCACGATCTATGTTAGCCATATATCTCATTTCGTTCATGCCCTTCAGATCACTATATGGTTACCGGACGAGATCTCCACTGTTCCAAGTTGCGACCCAGGGGCAAGTCCCCTACCCAAGGGACAGCGCTCATGTTGTGTATTAGTTATATATCTGATTTCGTCTCATCGTTTCCTCTAAGGTTGTATATAAATATCAGGTATGGATCTTAATAGTTTCCAATTCATGAACCACGGCGGCATTCCCAAAAGGACCCCTCATCAGGCAAGATCATATGATGTAATCCAAAACCCTTAACAGGTGATATAACATTGGTCTTTACGATGACAGAAACCATCCTTCAGAACTTCATCTTCAATATTTAAAACATTTAGATTTTTAAATCAATTACCTCCCACCTGTTCCAACTATAAAGGTTCATTAAAATCATTGGGGTCTCCAAAAATCTTATCCCGAAGTTTCCAGTCTCTATGTGTAATAATGTAGGAAATACACAGCTAATGGACATATTACTGTTGGACAGGCATGAGGGTATGATCCCTCCACCTTTCTTTTCAAAATGCGCTGGAATAAAAAGTACGTTCAATGTAGATTTTGGGAGGTGTTTTTCTTTCTTGATGTTTTTCACAAGAACATGGGGATGGGCTTGATTAAAAAATTTGTTTGTTGTAATTCAACTATGAAGAGTACTAAAATGCTGTCAATACTTAGAGGAGAAAATGATTGTGATTGGTTGACAACGTGCATCTTCCTTGAAACACGCTATACATGACATGATAGACACACAATACATTTATATGTATTTGAACTTAGAGATATAACTTACAGCTACAGACATTATCTACATTGACAGTATTTCTAATTTTCAGTACTAACTATACTTCTGTAACAACAATAAATAGACAAAATTACATATGTGTTTTGTTCCGAGTAGGTGGAAAGAACGGGTTGATATGGCACATGCCGTCAGGCATTGACTATATTTTCTATGCTGAATCATACGAGCTCTTTCCCCGTCTCGGAACAAAACTCATATGTGGCATTTTTCGATTATATATTACATTTTATTCACACATTCTTTTAAAACAATTTAAAGCATACTTTAACAAAAATAAATTAGGCATTTGAAGCTTAAATTAAAGATAGTGTACAACCCTCAACATGTACATTTATGTAACCGTGCTTAAGCCTTTTTAAACTGTAATCGGTGCATAATTTATCAAAGTCAGCGCTATAGCCTACAGAACATTAATAAAGATCATTTTGATGATCTTTTGGTGGACGGAACAGTACCGGTATTTATCACTAAAATATAGCTACCGGTATTCGGTTCGAGTTATCCGGTAGTAGTATTGCAATCGTCGCTAACGGTAGCACGTGATTATATTAAAATAATTTAACTACACGTCATGAGTTCGACGAACACGCGTCGTCACTACACAGCTGCGGAAAAGTTGAAGATTGTTAGCTATGCTATTTAATAATGTATATGGTGCCCTACAATAAAACTTCAATAAAGTTACATCTAGGTATAATACGCACCGCGAGTTTAGAAAGAACATTTTCGTTAAAAAAACTGCGTAATATACCCGAGATTTTACGGTATATTATTTACATTGTGGAATGTCTAGTGGGAATTAAACATGGGGTAAAGTTTTGTACAAATGAGGTGCAATTCTAACTATGCCTTGAATCTTGACATGAGATCGATCGTACGTGTTTCTTACTTTGTCTGGATTTTTAAATAAAATTCAATACAAGATTTCAGCGGCAAGGTACTTGTTTTCTCCCTCTCTCTCTCATGTTAATGTCACTTTACAACCAGCTTCATCTGAGAATTCATTGTCAAACATTCTGTCAAAGATAGTGTTGTCCACCTCAGCGAACTCTAAATTTCCTGGTCTAGGTACCGTGAAATGCACCTTAACTTCTCTTCTCCACTTACAGTACTATACCATTATCCACAATGCCAAAAACGCCCATTTTAAACAAATATAACTGCATTTCTTAAAAGTACAAACGGTGATTCCATTTTTGAATAATTTTAAAGACAATTTCAATAAATCATTCCTGATATTGTTTAAGCGGGCTGTTATTAATTACTTTAACCTGTAAAAGTAGTTCCTTGCTGTGTGTGTGGTACTGAAATTTTAGTTGTGCGATGCGGAAGTGCGATATAGAAGTACAGATGAACATCTGCATCGAACACCAGATCAGAAATGTAAGATTAAACGGGTATATCATAAATTTCAGAATCTCTAGATGAAACGTCGTTTTGCAACTATTCTATTAATGTTTAATGGAGGACGTCTGGCACAAACGAGGTGTTAGTCGTGCTAATTGCAGTAACTTGAATTTCCTAAATTTACAATGTTTTTACTATCAACACTAAGGTGAGTTTCGGTTAGTATGAAACTAAACAGTTCTACGTTGCAATTATGGATAGACAATAAGATGAATGTTAGAAATGGTGACCTTGTTTAGAATTAAAGTTTGGTCAAAGTAGGTTAGCACAAAACCGTTTAGGGATGACTTGGGGTCAGACTTCACGGAGTCGAAGCATGCTGGTCGCCTTTTGTTTTAAGTTTTAAGTTGTGTATTGGAGTTATTTGTACATGGAGTGGAGACCTTTTAAGGACATTCTCCCAGGGGTAGCCCCACAAAGAATCCAATCAGGGAGATATAAAACATCCACAAGAACCGAACATGTCATATAGCCCTCTCAGTAATACCAGGCCACAATGTGCGGTAAACTCGCAAAACACCGTATTTACCTGAGTGGGTAACTTTTAGGCTAATCTGAGGAGTCCAATTCGTTCTAGTGTTTCTGAACTAACGTAACACTGCATTAAGTAAGAAAGGCAGTGATGCAATTTAATGAAAGACTTATTTCTTTTGAATGTTCCCTAGATGAACCGAAAAATAAAAATATGATCCTGTGGAGGAAGATTAAAAATCTGAATGAGACCGTCATTGAAGTGGAAACACTTTTGTAGGGTTATGAACAAAAACTATAACAATTTGATATTCTTTCCCACAGAGAGAATTTTGTATTTTATAGCGTGCCTCAAAATGGGGAGAAAAACGGACGCGTAATCGGCTAATGGTCCAAACCTAAAAACACAGAGAAAGTGCTGAGATAATAGAGAGAGACATGAAAAGAAGCCAGCGAAACAACCGACATGACCACGGTTGAAGATTATGATATAGGTGCAGTTTCAGACCGGTTGCTGTGAGTTTAGCTGAGGATGTTCCATTTTAAGCGAGAAGGTCCCGTGCCAAACTCTACCTGACGTCGAAAAAATGCTATAAAACTGGAAAGAAGGCATGTTCAGAAAATACCGAGTTAATAATAAATGGTTACAAACATGCAGTTGATGAAGTTCGAAATGACGCTGTTCTTGTAGACAAAAGATAGGACTCTGGCCGATGCCTACAAAATGTGTGTGATGAGATCTTTTCTAATTCTGTGTCAAGTTGTTTGGTATGGAATATATCTTGAATGCATGAACACTTTCTAGAAACATTATAAGTGATTTTATTAAAAATGTTTATAAATTTTATGTACTTAGATTGGCAGAAATTATAGGTCAATTTCATATTAACGTTTATAAAATTTTGATATCACAAGACCAAAATAAGAAAACTTTAAAAGAAATTCAGGTGGGATATCAATGTTTGTTCATGGCCCCTTTCAAGAAATTGAATTTATCAAGACAAACGTGTCAGATAACATTGTTTGGTTAGTCATATCATCTAAGGTAAGCATACTTAACTGGAACTTATATATTGGTGTTGTCGATAAAACACCTGAATAATCCTCTGTTCACTGTGAATAAAATGTATACTTAGTTCTAAAAAATGAAAACACTTGCCCAAAATCTTAGAATGCGGACAATAAAGTGAAATTGCTGTTTATTGTAATGCCTACACATGTACCGTACTTTTTACTGCCTACAGGAGTACTGAACAAGTGTTTATCAAAAATGATAGTGCTATATTGTAGCTTCAAGAATTTAATTATATAGAAGACGAAGACATGTATGGTCGGGATAATCAATGTTCAAGGGAGATAATTCATTATGCAGAATACTTCTCCATTGTATCAGAGGAATAAGATTGTTAATAGTAGAGTCGACAAAGGCACAGGTAAATTTACAGGTTTAGATGGTAACTTGGCTTCAGGAATAGATGATCGTTTATGTGTTTTAGAAATACATCGTCCTTTGACATAGATGATAAATTAAAATGTTTATATGAACATTATATTTTACACTGACTACATGGACAAAAACAGAAGGCTGGAAGCGACTATGGGTAAAAGTAGTAGCGCTCTACGTTATTCAAACTCTCAAAGATCTATTATTTCAAAATGTGGATTCCTTTTTTTAAAGATACCAATGATTAAAAACTTGATGAATGTGACAAAACAATTACCAGTACTTGCAAAAATTAAGCAAACCAAATGAAAGCAAACTTTAGCAGTGACATCTCGAGGAAAACATTCCAAAGGTCAGTCTTGAATCGACGGAGATTGTATAACGACTAATAACAAAGCCTTTAGAAAAATTTGACAATTCAGAATATGTCACAATATAATCACACGAATAGTATGCACTCTATAGCAATATATACAAAATCTCTGACAAGAAGAAAGCAAAAGTAATACGACTTAGAACATAACAATAGCCTTTTATTCTTCTAAACAAATACACGACTTTTATGTCACCTTCTAAAGAATCCGAGTACTCATGCATTGAGCAATATCACATCTGCAGTTTGGTTTAAATGTTTGTTTTGTTTTCAGAATTAATTAGTTTTCCAGTTCTGTTGACCTGATACAGGAAAATGATGCTCTACATGGACAAATCACTGCAGAGGTCGTCCAGCTATAATGGAGTAAACTGAAGCATGGTGAAGCTGTGGGAGTGGATGTTTTATCTAGACATTTATTTATATGTATGGGGAACTTAACTGCACCAATATTAATAATAGTATTTACTGTTACGACTCTATGGTCTTAAAATAAGTCCTAAAATAAGCAACTCAAAAGAGTGAAATCAAACAACTTTTGTAAACTTCAACTAATAATTTGTTTCCATAGAAGACTAATTGAAAATTGAAAAAAAAAATTAAGGTAGTGTGCATTAAATCCCAAATAGTCCTAACATTCATATCATAACTTTATCTACCATATTGAATGCACATTCACTTTGTCCGTAATTCAGACGTGTGAAAATGTTATTTCGATGCAAAGCTGCTGTAAAGAGCGATTGTGAATCATGTTATGAACGAAGCCAACATAATTAACATAGATATAATCCGAAGTTTTAAAATTAGATCTAATGAAGATATAATCCAACGTTCTTAGTTTACCTTTTTAAAAATGCCATCATACCAACTTACTTGTAGCATTTATTCATGTATGTAGCTATGTTGTATAGGTATTACTGTTTTCTATTTATTCTTTCTCGGTCATCTTGATCAAATCAAGTCCATCTGTAAATTTTGTTTTTCCACATGAGACATTATTGTCTTCTGACACGTAAGTCTTCGTCACACACGTGTTTACAAACGTTCGTCATCTTCTTCGCTAACAGCGGTAGTTGCCCGAATATATATATATATATATATATATATATATATATATATATATATATATATATATATATATATATATATATTTCAAGTAACTTCAATAGACCTAAAAGAACTCAAAATCAGCGGAGTCACTTTACCAGATCTGAAATTTGCATTTATACTATCTTTGCAGATTGAAATGTTCTGTATGTGCTGCACATGTGTTGTTTGCAAGGATAATACAGTTCTGGGTATTTCTATAATTTGTAGTAGTTATCCTAATGTAATTGCAATGGTAGGATATTAATTGTTATCGTAAGTATTAACGCAATTATTTTCCTCTTCTTTTCTCTCCTTCTTTCTATTCGTTAGTTTGTAGTAGGCGGAGGACTAACTGGTTCCATTCTCCTCACTGTTGTGTTGTGGTTGGCACATCCTCAAAACAATTAACTGTACTTGTTCATAATTTTGCGTTTTACTTACATGGCAAATTCAACGATTCTATGAATCTTCGAGCCAGATCCTCCAAAAGGCACATTCTTCGCTGATTCTGAAATGAGTTTCTTGCATTAAATAATGTTGCAAAATTGTGCGAAGCAATACATTTTAGTAGTATTAGTAGGAAACATATTGGAGGTAGTTAGAAGACGATCTGCCGCTATTAGTATTAAATGCTCGATCAATATATTCGTCTTCCTTGACGAGCATAGGTACCGATGCTAGATGTATTTGAGTCTATGTATGGGAATATCAGTCGTTTCCAAGTCATGACACGTGGACGTACGAGTAAGGTTAGACTATGATGTTAATAACAGTGGTATATTGTAACATTATGTGTCGTGTATGGTAGTTGAATGGGAATCTTAATAGTTACCAAATTATGAACAAGAGAACTCCGCAGAAGTTCATATATTATAAATAGCATTTCGTTGACATTTGGAAATCTCTGACTTACGCCCCCGCTTACCTTCACCCACCAGGCGATAAATCAAAATTTATGTATCACTATGACATAACAGGTAACTCTAATCGTATCTCAGGGTTCACGATTTCTATCTTTAAGGAGTTGCTTGAGAATATCTTTACATTTCCTAAGACGCACTGTATATGCTATTCAAAAGATGTCAAACTCTCTCTCTCGATAGTCAAAGTCACGATGTCTCTCAATGTGTCCCCTTCCCCAATCTCTCTCAATATATCCTCTTCCAAATCTCTGTCAATCCGTCCCCATCTCCAATTTCTCTCTCGATATGTCCCGATCCCCAATCTCTATAAATTTGTCACCATCCCCAATCTCTCTCTAGATGTGCCCCCATTCCCAATCACTTTTTCGTTGCGATGGAACAAATAATACCAGTGATTGGCTAGGCAAATAATATAATTCAACCAAATAAATTAATGCTACATGAGTAATACACACTATCACTGTGCGTTTTAGCTTGATTGTTTTAGTTACAAATTTTGATACAATAAATATATAAGATTCTCACTCTATATGTCATAACTGCTTGCCAAACTCGTATGTAGTAAAGAGATAATGCGTGTTAGTTGTTTTAGTGAATTTTTATGACTGAGTAGTGTCTTTAGATATTAACTAAAGGCTTTTTGGTAATTAGTTACTTCTAGACACAGGTGAAAACACTTCAAAACAGGTAAAAGCAGCATAGTCTTGATTTTCTTTAATACAGTACAATCGTAATTATATATATATATATATATATATATATATATATATATATATATATATATATATATATATATACATACATACATACATACATACATTCTTTGAAACGCCTTTGAGTATCAAAAGTAAAGTTAGACTTACTTGTTAACTGTATTACCGTATTTAACTTTATGCACGTTTTAGTTTTGCATATTGTTGCCCTCGCACAGTATCTTCCCCTAGGGTTTTATATTTGTTTTGTTTAGTGTTGAGATTTGAAAGTAGATCGAGCAGTGATATATGCACGTTAGATAATCTATCCAGAGCGTTGATGTTTACTTATAGTTGCATTTACATTGTATGTTTCTTTTTAGTTGTATATATGTCTACACTTGTTTTATAGGTTAGAATGTTTGAAAGGTGAGAGAGTAATGTTGATTGATTTTTAAAACATTTAATATTTCTTTTTTCTTTTATATATCATGTATACATTGTAGATCTTACTGAGTATTAGATGACTGTGTATACAATTTCTAATTAAGAAAACATGTTCTGATCCAATCATTAAAGCTGGCTCTATACGTTCGGCTGTTTAATCTTGTCACATGTACAGGTTTTAGCTGACTGAGTTAATATGTTCTAAGACATTATTGAATTCAGACTTAATAACCTGGTACCTGTTAATTTAATTTTCATTGTATATTGCTTAATACATACCGTGTAATGTTTTTAATATAATAGTTACAATTATTTTAGTTGGTAAGAACATGTCTATGTGATCAGGTTCATCTGCGTTAAATTCTATATATAAACAAACAATTTTATAAATATCCGAACTTCTAGAATTAGAGTCAGGTGCACACGTAACTCATGTCAATACTACTAGCGAACCCAGACACACTGTGTCAGAATGGGTAACGGCTGTCACAAAATACGCCATATCAGTTATATTTCCTACATGGATACATGTAAAACAATGAACTATGACGAAATCTCATAATCATTTAAAATGCGCCAACTAATCCAGTTAAACAGCAAATTACCAAAAGCCAAAACGATATTAATCTCTTAAAAAAGAAAATTACTTAAGTATCTGAGAGAAACTCAAAGTCTACGAAACAAAGAACAATAGCTAATACAAGGGGCTTCAGCAATTTCAATGGGGCTAATTTCAAAGACAAATAAATTATTTGTAACTGAATAATGGTGGTCGGGAGATGCTAATCATATAACACCTGGACCCATAATCCTTCGTGGACACTAATAGTTGTGGGGTAGGGTGCTATCAGAGTCGACATCCTAATTTGTAGGGCTGTTGGAACCACAGTTCTATAACCATTTACCGAAAGTCTTCATTCAATTACAACAAGCTCTTGTGGGTTTTTTCCTTGTTACAATCTTTAGACCGCCCATCCCTGTAATTGTTTACCAACAGTCGTAATTTGATTTGCATTGGGCTCCTGTGGTTAGGTTAGCCTGTTTTGAACATGGAGATATGTTTAAAGGAACGAAATGAAGCTACTCACAAATCTTTACAGTGATGAATCTGTTAAATGGATCTGAGGCCGTATAAGAAAGTATTCAAGCTTAGTGTTACTTTTACGTTCCCAAGATCGGCACGTCTTTTGCTTTGAACGTTGACGTTAGACAAATTAGAATGCGTAGGGAAAGTTCCAAAGTAAAAATAGGCTACTACTGGTGACTCAATCGTATGGTATTGATCGAGAAATCCCCTGTTCTATAAATAGCTGCGTACTAGAAAACCTAAACAAGTATTAATAACGTGAATGAATATACTGTAAAAGTGATATACTGTATTAAAATAGAAGCAAAATAAAAGTCAAATAATTAGCAAAATTGATACTAAAATGCAATTGTATTACTATAATGTTGTTTATCTCCCTTTATCGTGGTAATAGCTATCAGTTGCCGAATCGCGTAGAAAATAACGCCAAAATGTATTGTAGTTGATGTGGTTACTAATGTCCAATTAACTGTAAATTCAGACTTAGCAACCACATTAAAGTTACATCTACATTGTATATTATTTAATTTTTAATGATAAGGTACGGTTATGGTGATCAATGATTTGTTGTTTTCTTTTAAATTTAGTGGCAAACTGGGCGAAGGTGCTTTTAAATTATATTTATCTTGTAAGTGGATAGGGAGTCGGTGGGTATCGCAAGGATGGCATCGCAGAGATAGGTAGGATGCTGTTTACTGAAATGTTATAAAATTTAGGCACTGGCTCTGTAAATGTACGATGTATCCCATTCATACTCATGTAGAACATAACAATTGCTTACAATATTAAATATGAATGTAAAGTTTCAATTACTTATTGTTCTTTATATCGCTACTCACCTTGTGTAGATATTAACTTGTCAATGCCTGAAACATTAGTAAAACAGCTTATAAATCCTACATATCAGACGAAGGCATACGCACATATGTCATAATCAGCAGGTCTATTTGGATTTTCAGTCAGGTAAAAAATAACGATGATCTAACAAGGAAGTTCTATTTCGAGTCAGGTGAAACTATTTTCTAAGAAAGTAAGTTTCGATTTGGAATCTGATATGGAAAAGATTATCTGTGCATTGTAGTTTTAATTTAGGGGCAGGTGCAAAAATAAACTTATCTGTATAAAGATGTATATATTGATTAGTTTCCTTCTAATAGCAACTTTGTACGCCTGAATTATGCATTCTCAGCATACGGAACTGAACGTATGCTGGAACTTGCAAAATAATTTCCGTAAATATTCAGGAAATGTAAATGTATACACATGAGGACAAGTTTATGTGATAGAGATTTTCTTGGTCAATCATTTTGACACTTCCATTGCTAAATATTTAGGAAACCTATATCGGACATTTTCATATATTGTCTTCCATTTTAACCTAGCTGCTAATGCCCTTCGTTTGTAGCCTATCATTAATTTTCCAATAGCTTTACAGTAATATTTAAATATGAAGACATAACTTCGCTTGAATCTGATGCAATTGGCACAAAGTTTTTTTCAATGTAATACGAAATATAACTGAACCATGGATACTAACTTTTTGGACTCATGTATAAAAATTATTTGGAAGGATAGATACTAAATAGAATGTATTTATTTATATTAAAATATGTGAAAGCATGCTGCATCTCGATAACATTGTAATTACAAACTGCGTGTGGACACCTTCTGAAGCAAGCATGTCAGTTATCTGATCAACTATTTCAATTTTCTCAGTACTTCAGAACAGATTAACTATAGCAACTGCTGAAAGTTGTGCCTAACGTGGCACACAGACATTTTACAGACCGTTTTCCAACATTCCAGATCAAGTTGAAAACTGTACCTGTAAATTGGTAGTGATCACAGTAATTCTTTCTTAGGTATTTAGAGTCCATGGCTGGGAACCAGATATACAATACGATACCAGTATTCAAAATTTTAAGAAAACAAATGTGTCCACGATCTACGATCTCCAACAGATTCAATGCAGTGTTTATGTCCTATCATAAATGGTGCATCACGTTTTAAATGTGTATGACCTGTGACAAATGGTGCATCACGTTTTAAATATGCATGACCTGTGACAAATGGTGCATCATGTTTTAAATATGTATGACCTGTGATAAATGGTGCATCATGTTTTAAATGTGTATGTCCTGTGACAAATGGTGCATCATGTTTTAAATATGTATGACCTGTGACAAATGGTGCATCATGTTTTAAATATGTATGACCTGTGACAAATGGTGCATCATGTTTTAAATATGTATGACCTGTGATAAATGGTGCATCACGTTTTAAATGTGTATGTCCTGTGATAAATGGTGCATCATGTTTTAAATGTGTATGTCCTGTGATAAATGGTGCATCACGTTTTAAATGTGTATGTCCTGTGACAAATGGTGCATGACGTTTTAAATGTGTATGACCTGTGACAAATGGTGCATCATGTTTTAAATATGTATGACCTGTGATAAATGGTGCATCATGTTTTAAATATGTATGACCTGTGATAAATGGTGCATCATGTTTTAAATGTGTATGTCCTGTGATAAATGGTGCATCATGTTTTAAATATGTATGACCTGTGATAAATGGTGCATCATGTTTTAAATATGTATGTCCTGAGATAAATGGTGCATCATGTTTTAAATGTGTATGACCTGTGATAAATGGTGCATCATGTTTTAAATATGTATGACCTGTGATAAATGGTGCATCATGTTTTAAATGTGTATGACCTGTGACAAATGGTGCATCATGTTTAAACCATTTATGTCCCGTGATAAATAGCGCTTCCTGTTTCAACTGTTTTTTCCCTTTCAATTTTTTTTATGTTTCATCTGTAATAACATTTTAATACATTTGTGTCTGTGTATTTGCATCTTCCATCACATGTATATTTTAGGTAAGTTGCATCTTAATGATTCGTGCGGTCTTTACTTTGTCTGCCTTTAAGCACTATGTTGTAGTAATTGTCACCAATAAGAGCTCTGGCCCTTTAGTGACCGGATAATCCTCCAGTCAAAGGGAAATAATTCAACTCCTCAATTTATCGAATCCATGAGTACCTTTCCATAATCACACTTTTGCAACATAGATTCAGTTTCGGATGGATGAGGATCTTTCTTACATATCCCTGATTTCTGTGCCGTAAAGGTCTTTCCTATCGACCAGTGAATATAATCAATACCGTTATAAGGACCACTTTTACTAACTTCAATGCTTTTGGTATATATAAACGAATAACCTTTGCTTGTAGGGTGACCGAACGGTCTAAGGCGCTGGCCTTTACCGATCACTGCTATCTCACCTCTGCCCGCAGGGTATGTGTCTCGGGCTAAGCAATTGTGGGCATTTAAGAAAGCTTGCCAGTAACATACCTTGAGTAGGAGGTTCCTACCGGGAATTTCCCCGGGCTCCGACTTGAATGACCTCTCATGTGCTAAAAAATGGAGTTAAACCCACATACCTTTCTTGCAGAAACAAGTAATGTCGATACGTTGGTGATTGACATTACTTTGTACACTTAAGAAAGATACGAATCTAATTCAGCCTACTTTGCAGTAAAACATCACACCATCAATTCAAAACAATAGCATGGCATTGAATCAGCTTAAAACTAATTGTATGTAGGTAGAAATCTAACAAAGAATGGGACAGGTACGTCAGCTAGGTCGATTCATTAATTAAATAATATAATAAATAATGTATGCGTTTTTCATTTTGTGTACTAACAATGTTGATCTCATCTGTTCAAATAGGATTAATATATCTCTATTTGGAGGAAAGCATTAGTTGTTCAAACTGGAATCTAAAACACTGTTTTCATGTTCAAGTTAATCTGTCTACCTCATGGATGTTTACATATCATTCAAGAAATGTGCAAAACAAAAATTATAATTGATATATACTATTATGTACTATTAGGCATAATGTGTACAAATGCACAATGTAAGATGAATTATTTTCAACACTAATCTTGATAAGGCCGTGTTGACCATCAGGTCTATAATATACTAAACGAAGTGCCACAACAGAGGAAAAATAACTGACCTTTATCATACCCTGTCCCTTATATAGTATGATATGATATAATAAAACAGGTAGTATAATTTTAGTTTGTTGTAAGCGGGAATATAACTCTGAGACGAGTAAAGACACCTATCGCCTAATTTTCATGTAAACGCACTCTAATCCACTCTCCAATGCACCTATTGCCCCTGAGATGTGTTTGATTGATGTGACGAATTCAAAACATAAAATCGACAATCCACTATTGTAAATGTTTCTAGTAGCATGATGAAATAATAACAATTAATAATCTTTTCCACGTAATGATTCTTTAATAACGTGTTTTTACTACTACGTGGATTTGTCTAATATAACCAATACTCACAGAGTAAATTATTTCATACAGCTTTTATTCTTGTAAATATTATCTAAAACGTATTATGGACCGACAGAGAAAATTACACCATACATCTTTTGGAGGCTACTTTCCATGAAAGAAATCTTTCAGTATCGAATGCTTCCGACAAAAATCATAATATTATCGAGTACCACAAGGATATGATATTATTGAGTTATACAAGGATATGATATTATCGAATAATACAAGAAACCTTTAAAAAAAACTTTTAATTTCTCGAGGATAGAAATTAGCAAATGCGAGATATATCCCAATAAATGAAAAAATCTATTGAATACTGTCAAACCTGACTAGCCTTTGAATCACAAAAGAACTTTACAACAGTACTGTTATATGTGTGTACAAGAGCCGATGGCTTATCGCAATGAATTAAAATCCTCAATTATATTATAAATTATATTACACTTATTATCTGTATAGGTATGAGAAAGGTTGATGGGGTCACAATATCGATTTAAAAAGTTCATTACAATTCAATATATCAGTCGATGTTGTGATACATTTTAAATCTGTTTACAGTGACAATGATGAAGCAAGCATAATGCTATTTAGGACATACTAGTAATACGTAAGCGGATGTTAACAACAGCTACATGAAATCTGAACTATCAATGTAATATGACCATTTTTATTTTACCTTAAAGTAGGTGCTCACCGCTCGAAGAACTGAGTCTCTCATGCCTGACAATTAAGTCAAACAGCCCATACCTATATATATATATATATATATATATATATATATATATATATATATATATATATATATATATATATATATCTTCTGTGCGTGTGTAATTTTGAGCAAGGTACTTTCGCTTTCGGGTCAGGTATAAATAAAGTTTATCTAGGCAAGCTTGTTTGTTTCCATGTGGGGTCAGAGTTTTAGAAAAAGATGATGTAATTAAGGCAGTCTTCATTGCTGTCAGATAGAAAAGATTCTCTCTCTCTCTCTCTCTCTCTCTCTCTCTCTCTCTCTCTCTATATATATATATATATATATATATGAAATTTTTATCAGTTATACGTCAACCATATCATTTAGTGTACAGCCAGATTTGAATGAATAATTCAGAAGAATGTAAATTATCAAGCTGATTGCAATATAACCGAGTAGATTTAACATGTAGAATAGATCGTTATGCATGTCTTTACTAGATAAAAGTCATGATGAAGTCCTTTGAAACTCAAGCAACGTTTTGAATACAATAATAATTTACTAATGCGAATCCAAATTCCAGTTGTATGCCTAAAGGTTGGCAAAGTATCATTCAAGTATTCTGAGAGAGAGAGAGAGAGAGAGAGAGAGAGAGAGAGAGAGAGAGAG
>JAECUM010025600.1:0-47977 GCA_016617855.1 Megalonaias nervosa
CTCAATGGGCCTGGCGTGCTAAAATCACACATGTGGTCCCTGACGAGAAAAACCATCGCTGTATCGCAAGTACAATTGCTGACTAGGCTGTTGAATAAAGCCCTCAAAATAATCAAATTTCCAGAATTCAAGTTACACAAGCGCTCTCGTGATCTTCAAGATTACCAGGAAATTATCCCAAACATAAACAAGCCAAGCATGGTGTGAAGCTTCTTTCTAAAATGAGTACAGGAATTATAACAACATTATGGCACCTGGGTGAAACGACACTGTTGTCCGAATATTAGGTGGACATTGTTTTCCATGTGGAATTTACCATGCCTGGTTATTTCGCCAAAGGAGACTTTGAGGAATCTATAATCTCACTGACAATGAAGCCATCAATGATGAAATTAATAAAAGCTAAACAAAGATCGTCGAGAACTTTTAAAAATACTCAAGAGGAGGTTCAGGATGGATGTTTTCCAGATACTTGGAAATTCGCCTTCATATATCCACCCTACAAGCAGTTCAGTGGGTCAAGTTATATTTTAAGAAGATCCAGTGTGTATTCCACAAAGAACAGTAATAAATTTGAAATGTAATGAAACCGGTGGTTTGAATGGGCTATCGTGCCTGCCTGTATGCTGTGAGCGATATTACATATTAGCCTTGAAAATATAAACAGCACCAGACAAAAATTAAGTTTGGTAACATTGAATTTCCTGTAGCGGTTACTGACAATAAAAGTGTTTGTTTAGAACAAAGGCCTTCAGCCGATTCAACTGAATTCACATGCACGCGAGCAGACTAAACTTTTAAATCTGCTGTTGTTAAGAAACATGGAAATGTGAACGGCCTGATTGTGCAGCTGCGCGATGCCATAGGTGTGGATAAAATATTTCCCACGAATGGTTTGCCGGCACTGCAAGCACCATGGAATAAAGTTTCTATGTCGATGATGCATCCATGTAGTTAGCACCCAACAGAAGCATGATGAGCATGAATTTTACTATGGGGAAGTCCGTGAGGAAGCCGCAGAGCACGATCATGTCAGAACCGGGTAAGAAAATTTTTTATATTCACCGCAATGCAACGGAAGATAAAAGTACCATATATCATTTACGATGACTTGGAATGCATAAACCTTCCCGTGAACGACTTAAGGTCAGGGTTAATCAATTGTTTCTACCACCTGGTGTCCAACTTTCATTGCCTTTCAAAACATGCTTAGTTCGCAATTCAGGTATAGAAGATTAACTTAAAACGATTTTGCAACAGGCTTTTTGTTTCTTCCATATAATGAAACTGGAAATGTGAAACTTGAGCTCGACATAGATCAGCGGGAAAGACGCTTAAACTGTAACGGAGTCTTCAGTATATGGTATCCAGGATATCGGTCTTCCTCGGTATTAAACTTGAAAGATTGCTTAAAAGACTAAATAGACGATGTACTTTTGACACTCTCATAAAAAGATGATCCGACTATGATGATATCGATGGAAAGAAAGACGTTTTCCAGCTGAGAGTCTAAAGTATTTGGAATAGCAAGTATTAAGAAGTTCGAAATTATATTTGGACGCAACTAGATTTAAAAATAGAGTAATAGTTATTTCAATCATTCATGTGCATAGTTAATTTTATATAAGCATTGACAATTAAGATATTTTTGAATTTACTCCTTTTCTTCTTGTAACATGTTGATCGTATCCAGGGTTAAGAGTAATTGCCGACAAGGATATTTTGGCACTTCGGTATCGAACATTGCTTGTTTTCATCAGAAGCTTTACCAGATTTTCATATTCGGATAGCGTACAACAGTTTTACTCACTACCAGCATATTCAAAACAAGTCTCATACATAAAATGTACAAGTTTGATAAAATATCTTGCTTTATCAACAAAACGTAAACAAAAGTTTTAATTAACGCGAATTTACAGATCTGGCAAGAAACACTTCTTTTGAAACACCTGCATTGATAACATTTTCATCGGATAGAGGCTGTAATCATTGCTTCTGGTTTTCAGTTGCTAACAAGTAATCTTGAAACACTTCAGTGCATTGTCAGATGCATGAATGTGGCATAGAAACGGTACACTAACCAAAGAAGACTGGACTGGAACATGAAAAATATATTATTTGTGTGAAAGCAATTGTAAACATGTTCAAATACATATCTTCCAAAATCTTCCAATTTCATGATGAAATCGATCGATAATTCGAAGACAAGTGAAGATCGTCATTTTTCCAAAGGAAATGCATGGGCAGGTTTTTAATAATCAGGGAACGTTTCTCATTCATAGAGTGCTTGAAAATGTAGTGCAATAGTTTTATAATGCATGCAATAACAACCTTAATTATTCATGGATGATTGTATCAATAACGGCACCTTAAATAATATAAATATGACTGATGTAAAGAGTACATATTAAACAAAATCTACACACGTAATTTCTCTGAAACGAAGATAATAAAATGTATATATATATATATATATATATATATATATATATATATATATATATATATATATATATATATATATGGTTATACATTATATACATGTTGGTGAATAATGAAAGAAAGCATCGTGGAAAAAAGAGTCTCGAAGTTGAAGTAATTTCTTCAGAATTACAGTTATATCAGTAACAGATATAGGCAAACTGCATTAGTGTTTTGTTTTGAGTAGGCGGAAAGAATGAATTTGTCTTGGCGTAGAAATACACCACGGCCGTGAGGCCGAGACGTGTTCATAAGACATATTAAACAAATTTTTCCCTGACTCAATATAAAACACGAATGCGGGTTTGTATTTATTACTAACGCGCTTTTTATGCTTTCAATGAAGGCATCAAAGTACTCTTAATCTGGCGTTTGAAACGGAAATACCGATTTAACAGTTTAAGAATGAAAGACTAAATAGGTATGTAATAAGATTAGAAATCGGAACATGTAGTTCATTGATACAAAGAGCCATGTTCAGATGTTAATGTAATTTATAATTATATAATTCCATAAAAATTATGATATTCATTTGGCGTTTAGCTTTTCTGATATTTTCAATTACACATTACAACACCCTTTACGGTCAGTGTTCTCAGCCCCAGGGTGGTGAGGACGTTCTGGAGGGTCACAGAGGGTCACCGGGATTCTTTTTATTTTTGAGGTTGGCAAAACTTAATAAAATGTGGAAACCGGTTTGTGAAGCTGAGAAAAAATATTTTCTAAGGTCTCGGACAATAACTTGGGAATTAAGATGTGCAAAACCAAGCAAGTGACCTAGTAAGCAATATGACAAGAACGCAAGAAAGCTGATGAAGCAAGAAACCTGTAAACAGACAAACAGCAAAGCAGGAAAACAGAAAGAGGTGCGTTAGCAGAAATAAAACTGAATCATATTTCTCCTCTTTGTTATTACAACTGGAAATTGTTCTTACTGTTGTTCGCAATCCTGGGGATGACCCAATTATCTGATTTTCGTACTGTTGCTGTTTGCTGCTGTTGTTGTTGTTCTTGTTGTTGCAATGTACAAAAAGGTTCAGCGACAATTAAATATAACAAGGATAATCTTTATGACCAGTATAATGTTATCCATAAATCAATGTGTGGACGCTGCCGCCAACTGAATGACTCCCTAGTCAAGGATGTAAGACTAAATAGGTATGTAATAAAATTAGAAATTGGAACATGTAGTTCACTGATACAAAGAGCCATGTTCAGATGTTAATGTAATTTATAATTATATAATTCCATAACAATTATGATATTCATTTGCCGGTTAGCTATTCTTATATTTTCAATTACACATTACAACACCCTTTACGGTCAGTGGTTCTTAACCCCAGGGTGGTGAGGACGTTCTTGAAGGTCACAGAGGGTCACCGGGATTTTCTTTCTTTTTGGGGTTAGCAAAACTTATAAAAATGTGGAAACTGGTTCGTAAAGCTGAGGAAAAAAAAAGCAGGAAAACAAAGAAAGAAGTGCGTTAACAGAAATAAAAAAGAATCACGTTTTTCCTCATTGTTATTACAACTTGAAATTGTTCTTACTGTTGTTAGCAATCATGCGGATGACCCAGTTATTTGATTTTTGTACTGTTGCTTTTCCTGCTGCTGTTGTTGTTGTTCCAATATACAAAAAGGTTCAGCGACAGTTAAATATAACAAGGATAATCCTTATGACCAGTATGAAGTTATCCATAAAATCAATGTGTGGACGCTGCCGCCAACTGAATGACTGCCTAGTCAATGGAAGTTGGCAAATTTACAAATTCAACCATTGCCGTTCAATCTATTGGAAGAATATAGGACAACTTTTAGGTATTTGTAAATATGAAATTATTCCCACCCTCTACTAGTAAAGTCCGTCTTCTTTCCTTCTTCGTACATCTTGAGAAAAATAAATTCATACAGTTCGACTAAAAATTTTCGTTTCGTAAATCCCTGTAATCTACCCTCTCGAGAACTTTTATTGACCTAATTTAGATGTTTAGCTCATGTATAACACATCTCTAGCTAATACACAAGCGACGCCCTCTTCGATCGTTCTGTTCTTCATAAGTTTAAATGCATATTAATAACACCACACCACCCCGACAAATATTCCGATCAAATAAAGACAAAATCATCAAAGACAGAGTTTATAGATTATCGTATCCAATTAGGATTTCATTGATTTTAAATTCATGCTTCTCCACATAGTGTTAACTAATTACGAAATACGCAGGATATTGCGTTATAACAACGCGATTATAGAACTTTATTAGTGTCGTTAATACCAAAGTATGCAACAAACTGGAATACTTGACGAAATAAGGAAGGAAATGTGTACTTCTTAGAGAAATAACGCATATTGTAGAAATAATCCATTCATGAACTGAAACCTATATTTTATTGAAGTATTAGAGAAGGAAACTATCCTGCGTTGAATAAAAAGACGCTAACATAAAATCTGAACAGCAAACGAAATTTAGTAATATTTTCTTCCAATGTACTCGTTAAATAACACTATCCTTGACCAATATTACACATACTTTACTGTAGCTCTGCAACGATTATTAGAAAGTATATATGTGTGTACATTTTATGAACCATCTCTCTAATAAAGCAAAATTATACTTTGCGGCTAATGAATATAAACCGATACTGGCTTTTTATTTTATACGATTTTCATAACCTACTTTACTTTACGTTTATTGTAGCCTTTTATGGCGCTAAAATGAATTTTAGGAGAGGTAGATATGAAAACATGCGGAAATGGAAACTGAAATTTGAAAGAAAGAATTTTAAAGAATGCTATTTTTTAATTATCCCCTGAGGACAGCCTGTAGTAAATTGTATTCTATTAAGGTAGTCATATAAAATAACACATAAGCCACTGTGAATCCTTGTTACACTGTTTCACGAGAAGAAAATATACAGTTAACAAATGTCATCAATGCTAAAATCACCATAAAATATAGATTACTTATCAATACTGAGCTGCATGACATTTATTTTAGAATAAAACGGTTAAACGTTGGTAAAATTTGTTAACAATATGGGGTTATTCAGTTCAGAATATTTTTTCAAGATGTCGAAAAACCGTGAGGTTACTTTCATAGCCAGGTCCCTACCTATTCTATCATATGAGTGATAATTAGTCGGCTAATCAAATTACAGGTTACTTTTTATTTCCTTCGCTTCAAATTTAGAACAGAGTGTTACAAATCTCTTCAAAATAAAGTCATGCGGTACAAATATTTGTTAAGATGTAAGTAAAGCACCGTCAATTCTTTTTTTTCAGAAGAGGCGGGGTGAATGAAAATGTATTTCCACCTCGTGTCTGTCTGTCCATATACACAGTGTAATTTATATTTATGTAGAGGAAATACAGGATTTATATTATGTAGAATAAATACGGGATTTGTATTATTCGTTGCTTCCTCTAAAAGATTGAAATATGTTTTTCTTGTTTTTGAACTCTTTGGTTCATACTGTGGTTCACCGTAGCGTCTCTTCAAGAGTTTGCACAAATGTGCAACTGAAAAGTACATGACTCTAAATTGAATACGGCAGTTCTTATCAATTTTGCCAAATACTGAACCCTTATTGTGTTTTATCGTTATTAATACCTTATGGTCGCCTGTTACCATCGGTCACAATTCCATCGAGTGATGTTAACAGTCAGTAGAGATTAAATCAGTTTGCAGATAAGGTCCTTAGTGTGAGGACGAAATCTTCAGGTTAGCTTTCTCTGTTCTCTTTGTGTATGTGATTGAACAGTTAAAACATTGTCAAATATGAATAATAATAATACACAGTTAAGTTGTATGTGATTGAACAGTTAAAACATAGTCAAATATGAACAATAATACTACACAGTTAAGTTTTCGCCAAAGTGACCTGAGAAACATTATGCTAATAAAGTTACGCTCTGTTCTTCTCTGGCAAAATCCGGGTCAATCACCCTTGCTGAAAACATTCATTCACAAAATTATTTGAGCCGGTAATCATGATTGACAGGTTACTTTGCAAAAAGATCAAAGTCAACATCCTATGACCTTTCATCCTCTTCACCACCACTACCGTCTAAATCACACCTTAACGCATTCCTATAAATACTGCTTGAAGATCTCCTTAAATATAATCGTATATTCGCTGACAGGTATTGAATACGGAATTAAAGTATAGGACGTTCATAGAGAATGCATTAGGAAGAAAATAAAAAGAAAATTCATTTTTAACAACATACCTATATTTCTAGTTATTGCATGTTTACATTTCTCAATATTACATTCCTTTTGCAAATAGCTGGCCTATTTAATCTCTGTCAGCTGCTAGAAGAAAGAAACAAAGAAAATTCATCTTTGACGACATAAACATTGCTCATTTCTAAATATTGCTCACGTTAGATGACAAGTGGATATTAGGAAAGAGGGTTCGAAAAAGGATTTGGAAACTTCTTTTAATGTTACATGTATTTCCTATGCCAAGACTGACACAAAACGAATCTACAAAATGAAAAATGAACAAAAAATGTAAAATAAAGGATGTTTGTGTTGTTGTACTAGTCTCAGTAACTTGTCCTTTTGTGCACTCCTACAGATGGGTGGAATATGCTTCATCAGCATTCCATTCGTCATTGGAAAGTTACAATCTATCCTACTTTGGCCCCCCCCCCCCGCCATTTAAAACATCAAATCCACTGACTGACAAGTTAACAAATGTTTTATGTGAGATAGATATCACCATAAAATGCGTTACAAGGTGAAAAACACACAAAGGAAACAGGATGTCTGCACCTGTTGATTTTTCTCCACAGTCGCAGTTATTTCTGACTTTGTAGATTTGTGTCGGTATTGGCGATTATTTTTTTTTTTAGGTCGGGGTGGGGGTCATCATTCGTTAATTATCTTTTCCATTTTACAGTTAAATCTCCGTCTTCGGTGTTGGTGAATTCAAGAACTGCAGATAATTTTTTCCGAAACAAGCCACGCAGAAAATAAAATGCACGACTACTTGTATAAATAGTGGGCAACACCTGAATAGGAATGTCTTATAATATAATCTACGCACAACTTATACTATCTTGTATGCTGAAAATCGGCATTCGTATGCAGTGAACTTAAAGACTTAAGAATGTATGGACTTGCATAGATTTTACATTTTGTGAAAGTTTTTGAATTTTCTTTTTGTCAGGTTATTGTGATCACTCCTGCAGAGATGAGGACGAATTGGTGGGAAAACACCCTTATGGTTAGCCTCCACTTACAGGGTATAGCTTTGTTAACCAACTTCAGATTAGACTACCTCGATGTAATATGGCGGTATGAACGAAAGGAATTTATGAAAACCTGCTTGTTTGCACAGCGGATCTTTTATTTCCCCCAGCAAATTCTCTTTGCCAGATTAACAAGATAAGACTGCACATAGTAGAGGAGACAGATGAATATATTATTTAGCTCACTACAAATAAAAAGGGAAGAGATTGTGCTCTACACATCTCGTGCATCCATTCTCTTAGTCCTATTTCATCGTCGTCATCGTTGTTGTTGTTGTCATGGGCTTAACACCAATTTTCAGTACATGATAGGTTATACATAGCGGCCAGTATATCTTGTGGAGAAAGCCTAGAATCCCCGGTAAGAACCACCGACCCACCGGAAGTTACTGCCAAGCTTTCTCACATACCCACATAGGCCGAACCCGAGACTCGAACCAACGCGGACATTTCGTCTTCACCAAACATAAAGTTTGGCAAGGAAAATGGTTACAGGCTATACATTCTACATATGGCAAATGCAAGAGCAGCAGCAATAATAATAATAATAATAATAATAATAATAATAATTTATGACGGAAAATGCAATGGAACAACGAAAGTAACGAATAAAAGAACCCAAGCAAAAACAAAGTTTATAATGGCAACCATGATATTGAACAACTTTACAAATTGAAATCTTGCAATCAAGCCCATCTACGGCACTATAATGGAGTGTATGTAACTTTCTACCCGTCAGTCTACCTTTTCTACCAACAAACACAAACAGTTTGGGACTTATATTTGATCTTTTGTTCTGGTCTGGTGACAAAAGTTTCCAAAGGAAAAGTATCATGTCCACTGTGATCACAACCTACCTACTTCTACTACGACAGTAGTACTTCACATGTACCGTTCTCACACGAAACAATGCAACGCTATTATATATTAGGTTTTGTTGTACCCTTCCAGTTTGACTACAATTTTCGCTGTCGTGATTTAGTTTTGTACGCTAACCACTGAGCCACATCGGTACAATTCTGAACGAAAGAAAGGAGTCGTTGTACTTCAATGATATACTTATGGTTGTTGAAATTTGAAGTAATGTTTATTTTGTTTCAGTTCAGAACATTACTTCAGTCTATGGTTTTAGTTGGTGTCGCAAATAATCGTTATCATAGCGAAGGTCCTATACTTGATGGTTGTCTTAAGTATACTAATCGAGTTTTCTAAATTATAAGATTGAAAAGAAGTAATCGCTATAATATTAGTTTCATTGTTTTCTACTCACACTCATGCTATACATCAGCCTCTTAACCTTTGGGAAGGGGTGGGAGCGAGACTTTTGTTTGAGCAGGACTTTTTCTCTTTTGTACCCTATCAAAAACATATTTCCACCAAATTACACTGTGTATATGGACAGACAGACAGGAGGAGGAAATGCATTTTCATTCACCCCGCCTCTTCTGAAAAAAAAGAATTGACGGTGCTTTACTTACATCTTAACAAACATTTGTACCGCATGACTTTATTTTGACATCTTGAAAAAATATTCTGAACTGAATGACCCCATATTGTTAACAAATTTTACCAACGTTTAACCGTTTTATTCTAAAATAAATGTCATGCAGCTCAGTATTGATAAGTGATCCATATTTTCTGGTGATTTTAGTACTGATGACATTTGTTAACTGTATATTTTCTTCTCGTGAAACAGTGTAAGAAGGATTCACAGTGGCTTATGTGTTATTTTATATGGCTACCTTAATAGAATACAATTTACTATAGGCTGTCCTCAACGGATAATTAAAATATAGCATTCTTTAAAATTCTTTCTTTCAAATTTCAGTTTCCATTTCCGCATGTTTTCATATCTATCTCTCCTAAAATTCATTTTAGCGCCATAAAAGGCTACAAAAACGTAAAGTAAAGTAGGTTATGAAAATCGTATAAAATAAAAAGCCAGTATCGGTTTATATTCATTAGCCGCAAAGTATAATTTTGCTTTATTAGAGAGACGGTTCATAAAATGTACACACATATATACTTTCTAATAATCGTTGCAGAGCTACAGTAAAGTATGTGTAATATTGGTCAAGGATAGTGTTATTTAACGAGTACATTGTAAGAAAATGTTATTGAATTTCGTTTGCTGTTCAGTTTTTATGTTAGCGACTTTTTATTCAAAGCAGGATAGCTTCCTTCTCTAATACTTCAATAAAATATAGGTTTCAGTTCATGAATGGATTATTTCTACAATATGCATTATTTCTCTAAGAAATATACATTTCCTGCCTTATTTCATCAAGTATTCCAGTTTATTGCATACTTTGGTATTAACGACACTAATAAAGTTCTATAATCGCGTTGTTATAACGCAGTATCCTGCGTATTTCGTAATTAGTTACATTATGTGGAGAAGCATGAATTTAAAATCAATGAAATCCTAATTGGATGCGATAATCCATAAACTGTCTTTGATGATTTTGTTTTTATTTGATCGGAATATTTGTCGGGGTGGGGGTGGGGTTATTAACATGCATTCAAACTTATGAAGAACCGAACGATCGAAGAGGGCGTCGCTTATGTATTAGATATAAATGTGTTATTCACGTGCTGAACATCAAAATTAAGTCAATAAAAGGACTCGGAAAGGTAGATTACAGAGATTTACGAAACGAAAATTATTTCTCGAACTGTATGAATTTATTTTTCTCAAGATGTACGAAGAAGGAAAGAAGACGGACTTTACTAGTAGAGGGTGTGAATAATTTCATATTCACAAACACTTAAAAGTTGTACTATATTCTTCCAATAGATTGAACGGCAATAGTTGAATTTGTAAATTTGCCAACTTCCATTGACTAGGCAGTCATTCAGTTGGCGGCAGCGTCCACACATTGATTTATGGATAACTTTATAGTGGTCATAAGGATTATCCTTGTTATATTTAACTGTCGCTGAACCTTTCTGTATATTGCAACTACAACAACAGCAGCAGGAAAAGCAACAGTACGAAAATCAAATAACTGGGTCATCCGCATGATTGCTAACAACAGTAAGAACAATTTCAAGTTTTAATAACAAAGAGGAAAAAGGTGATTCTTTTTTATTTCTGTTAACGCACTTCTTTCTTTGTTTTCCTGCTTTTTTCCTCAGCTTTACGAACCAGTTTCCACATTTTGATAAATTTTGCCAACCAAACAAGAAAGAAAATCCCGGTGACCCTCTGTGACCTTCAAGAACGTCCTCACCACCCTGGGGTTAAGAACCACTGACCGTAAAGGGTGTTGTAATGTGTAACTGAAAATATAAGAATAGCTAACCGGCAAATGAATATCATAATTGTTATGGAATTATATAATTATAAATTACATTAACATCTGAACATGGCTCTTTGTATCAGTGAACTACATGTTCCAATTTCTAATTTTATTACATACCTATTTAGACTTAGATCCTTGAACTGTTAAATCGGTATTTCCGTTTCAAACGCCCAGACTAGAAGTACTTTGATGCCTTCATTGAAAGCGTAAAAAGCGGGAATGTAAGAAATGCAAACCCGTATTAGTGTTTCATACTGAGTCGGGAAAAAGAATTTGTTTAATATATCTTACGAACAAGTCTCGGCCTAACGGCCGTGGTGTATTCCTACGCCATAGCAAACTCGTTCTTTCCGACGACTCAGAACAAAACACGAATGCAGCTTGCGTATATCTGTTACTGACATAACTGTAATTCTGAAGAAATTACTTCAACTTCGAGGCTCTTTTTCCTCGATGCTTTCTTTCGTTAGTCACCTACATGTATATAATATATAACCCTATATATATATATATATATATATATATATATATATATATATATATATATATATATATATATACACCTTTAATTTTACCTTTTATTATCTCCCTTTCAGAGAAATTGCGAGTGGGGATTTTTTAATATGCACTCTTTACATTAGTAGTATTTATATTAATTAAGGTGCCGTTATTGATACAATCAGTCATGAATAATTAAGGGTATTATTGCATACATTATAAAACTGTTGTACTGCATTTTCAATCGCTGTATTAATGAGAAACGTTCCCTGATTATTGAAAACCTGCCCATGCATTTCCTTTGGAAAAATGACGATCTTCACTTGTCATCGAATTATCGATCGATTTCATCATGAAATTGGCTTGGTAAGATTTTAGAAGATATGTATTTGAACATGTTTACAATTGCTTTCACACAAATAATATATTTTTCATGTACCGGTCCAGTCTTCTTCTGGTTAGTGTACCGTTTGTATGCTACAGTGGTACATCTGACAATGTACTGAAGTGTTTCAAGATTACTTGTTAGCAACTGAAAACCAAAAGCAATGATTTCAGCCTCTATCCGATGAAGATGTTATCAGTGCGGGTGTTCCACAGGGATCTGTGTTAGGGCCATTACTGTTCTTAATCTCTATTGAAGATAATTCTGAAGAAATTACTTCCACTACGGAACTGTTTGTCAATAATTCATATTTTCATTATTCATCTCTATATATTTATAAAGTGTCATGGTAATTAATCATAATGCGGACACCGTTTTACGATAATCCAAGCTGGGGTTTGAGATACTAAATTTCCAGGAAACTGAATTTGTTTTTTGTTGTTTTTTTTGTATCATTCCTGGCCTCAGATTCTGTAATACCAACTTCACTTTCATTTAGTCATATAATCATCTTGGTTTGTTACTTGTATGTTTCTTCCTATAGTAAGTGCTCTGTTCATATCAATCACACTCTTTAAAAAAGGTTTCTTTTGTGTGCCAGATCTGCAAATTCGCGGAATTAAAACGTTTGTGTACTTATTGTTGATAAAGCAAGATATTTTATGAAACTCGTACATTTTATATATGACTTGTTTCAAATATGCTGGTAGTGAGTAGAATGGTTGTACGCTATTCGAATATGAAAATCTGGTAAAGCTTCTGATGAAAACAAGCAATGTTTGATACCGAAGTGCCTAAATATGTTTGTTGGGAATTACTGTTAACCCTGGATACGAACAACATACTACAAGAAGAAAAGGAATAAATTCAAAAATATCTTAATTATCAATACTTATATAAAAACAATAACTATGCACATGAATAAGTGAAATAACTATTACTCTGTTTTTAGATCTCGCTGCGTCCAAATATAATTTCAAACTTGTGAATACTTGCTATTCGAAAGACTTTAGACTCTGAGCTGGAAAACGTCTTTCTTTCCATCGATATCATCATAGTCGGATCATCTTTTTATGAGATTGTCAGAAGTACATCGTCTATTTAGTCTTTTAAGCAATCTTTCAAGTTTAATACCGAGGAAGACCCATATCCTGAATACCATAAACTGAAGACTCCGTTACGGTTTTAGCGCTTTTCCCGCTGATTTATGTCAAGCTCAAGTTTCACATTTCCAGTTTAATTATATGGACGCAGTGAAACGATGCACCATTTCTATTTTGATTGTCTATTTTACTGAGCTCTAAGGTAGATCAACTTCTTCCAGTTCTTGCTCCCAAGCAGCTTTTAATGGTGTAATTATAACCACTCGGAGACGGAAACAATATATTTCCATTTTCAAGAGAATATCAGAGATAACAAAAGATCTTGAGAGTGAACACATGCACACACACCCCTCCTCTCTCTCTCTCTCTCTCTCTCTCTCTCTCTCTCTCTCTCTCTCTCTCTCGTGCACGCGCTCTCTCATATTTGCTTTATTTTTTGTCTTTTACGATGTGCCATCGCGTGCAGCGTTGTATTTTTATAACGTCTAATGAGAGGACGCTCTAAGTTAAGAGAACGTACTTCAGTTCCACTGGAAATTTTTGCAATAAAATATGCCTAAAGGAAACTAGACTACAACTATTGTAATTCTTCAAATCGCTAGATAAATATGACTGTATATGCTACGTAACTGGACATTTATCTACTTCTTACACTGTACTACACTATACATCTATCCACCTCTTACGCAACACTACACACCGCTCTGGTGGCCTACGTGGTTAGAGCGCCAGCCTCGGATGCGGGAGGTCGCGGGTTCGAACTCCAGCAGACTCATAACAAAGACTTACATAAGAAACCCACTGTTGTCTCGCTTGGCGCTCAGCATTAAGAGGTTAGCGTTAGGCCTGATCGACCTGGTGTCAGGATAGTGTGACTGGGTGGGACATGATTGTACATGTCTGCGGCATGATGCCCCAGTGCTGGACATCACTATAAACTTCCACACATATCGTAGCGATATGACTGAAAATTTTTTAAAGTTATATTAAAAATCCAAATCACACACACACACACACACACACACACACACACACACGGTGCTACAAGAAACCTTTGGCAAAATCGTTCTAAGTTTATCTTCTATACTTGAACAGCGAACTAAGCATGTTTTGAAAGGCAGTGAAAGTTGAACACCAAATCCTAGAAACATTTGATTAACCCTGAGAATTAATAATTATTACTGACTGTTGAACCACAATAGAACCAGAAAAGCCGGGAGGACAAAAGATCTTCGCGGTACCGTTTTCTTTAAATAAGGCCTGGTTTTATTTACACTTTGATAGAAGCGGTACCGTTTCTTTAAATATGGCCTAATTTTATTTACATCTTGATAGAAGCGGTACCGTTTCTTTAAATAAGGTCTGGTTTTATATGCACTTTTATAGAAGCAACAGTTTACTGTAAGAACCCTCATCTCTCCAAAGTCAAGAAAATGAAATAAGATATGTCGGGAAAAAAACCAACAAAAAATCCAATCCGCTAACCACTGTGAACTCCTTTTCAGTGTGCAATTGAATATAAATCCCTACTCTCTAGAAACGTAAGACACTTGTAACACTTAACTGTCCTCCATCAGGTATAAATGGGAACTGGAAGGTTTATGTTGAGATCGTTGATTGGAATTCTTATGACAAGAACTGAGGATTTGGTTGTTAAAACTTGCAGGCTCAGAAAGATTATATTTTTCTTGTTCATCCATCAGTCAGTCATTCCGTCTGATTGTTTCTTGGTTCGTTTTGCTTGTCTCAGTATGTTCACAGTATATTTTATGCTATGAACATTTAATTGTATTGGACAATGGGGGTATTTTTCCGATTTGAATTTTAATATATGTCCACCACATACCCCATTGCGACTTTCAGTCCATCCAACTCTTGAGATGAATTCTCCTCTAACCTTTGTAACGGTGTCAAAGCGCCCTTGACATTCCAACAGACTTTACATGGATTCTGAGTTTCGTGTGCACCGTAACCTATAGAGGCTCTCGAGGCAGGTATGTCGAACTGAGATTACCAAACCTTTCCTTGAGCAAACGTATATACTTCCTTGACTTGACACATTTATTGTTATTGTTGTGTACACCGTTTTTGAGTGTCAGGCGACAGTTTCAGTCACCGTATTTTATAACAAGCCCTTCCATGAAAACTGTGCTTTCGATTCACACATAAAATAACATTCTTCATATTTGTTTTCATCGTATTATACATACATGTGTTAAAACAGAGATGAACATACAGCTTATGAAAATCGGTAAAAATACTCAAACCTCTATTAAGAAAGTAAACAATAAAAATGTTATTTTGTTTATTCTTCTTTTCACAAATGGAAGAGTGAACACTAAGACTTTCATTTCGATTGATTGAATGTGTCAATGTGGTTTATTTTAATTAAAAGGAAGAAATGAAGTCTAACATTTTTGTGCAAAATAGCATTCAGACATTTCTTTGAAGAAATGAAATCCTTAGTATTAATGCCACACGGACTATCATTTCTTCTATGTTTCGTTCAATACAACTCTCAAACTTCAAAAGTTCCGATGTTTTTCAAACCTGATAACTTTTAATTATGCATTATTGGATTACAGACTACATGCAAGATTTACTTACTTCCGAAAAGGAAGAGTTCCACAAAGTGCATAAACTGCTCACCTCCGAAACGGAAGATATGATGACGGAAGTATTGCAATGAGCATGGACCATATTTTGTTTTGCAAAATCTTATGGTAACACATTTTTTACGATGACCTTTACTTCGATCAAATTACAATCAAAACCGATATTGGATTAAACTTGGCAAAGCACAACAAAAAGGACCTACTGTTTGGAACTGTTTTGTTAGACTTCTAACATACGTGTGAACCCAACGTAGGGATAATATAAAAAAAAAAAAAAAAAACTGGATAGGAAATCACCAGACAGCAGAGGCGCTTACTTAGCGACGTTGGTGCAAAATATAGTATACTTTCCAAAAAGCTACTCTTCAAGTCTTAAAAATAGTTTCAGTCTATTAAGGTAGCAATAGGTAGGTCAAAATAGGTACTGAATCAGTGGAACAGATCGTATAATCAATGAGATGCCTATTTATTTTCTCCCAATATATTGAATGTGTGTTATAACCATTTATGAATCTACGTGCAAATGCATTTTTTATCTATGCTTTGCAAATATGCGGGTTAAGATCGTAATTATTATAAGACCTTTAGGTTCAGTGTCATACATACTTTATCAACCAGCCACGTGTCATGTACTTTCTAATCTATACGCACTGATTAGAAAAACGTCAGCTCATTTCATGAATCAAGCAACTTTGCTCCAAAATTTAAATATCAATGCAACGCAGATCCCTTCTGAAACTGCCGACATATATTTTAAAAATTACAAATTTGTCGCAGATAAGAAACTATCAGTATATCGGTGAGTATTCAAAATTTATACCCTCAGAGGGGCAAATGAGAGAGAGAGAGAGAGAGAGAGAGAGAGAGAGAGAGAGAGAGAGAGAGAGATGAAGCCGATCTTTAAAAACTTTCGATTTGGTCACTAGCGGATGACTGTGAGCCTTCGTGGTATGTCGGTCAGAAATGTACCGACCAGCGACCAACTGAACTGGTCCAATAAAAGTCAGTAAAAAATGTGCCCTGTTCCTTTCCAAAAGTTAAACGGAGAAATTATTCAGCACGCAAATTACTTATATAGATATTAACCAAAAGTCTGTCTTCTCTTCCACTGATGTATCTCTCATAATATTTTATTGAAATTCAGAGACTTAATTTCAGTTGTTATAGATCCTATACAGTCAACCGTAAGATCAACTTGCCGTCCATGACATCATCACAGAGGGAATATAGTTGGTTGGCGGAAAATTGTATGCGTCAGATCGTCTTGAGAAATGCTTGCTCTCGTTATTTTTCTCTCTTTGTTTTCATAACAAACATCATCGTTTCACAAATTATTATTTACTATTAATCCCATCACATTTTTAAGTCCGAGTACCGAGTCTAGAAAATTGTGTGTGTGTGTGTGTGTGTGTGTGTGCGTGTGTGTGTGTGTGTGAGAGAGAGAGAGAGAGAGAGAACGTCAAACTTTCGTACAATATTTACTCTAAAACTTGATTTAGACATGTACATGTAACAGTGTTATATCTATTTTAATATCATGTTATTTTGCCTATCGCAAGTAGTCTTACGTTTAAATATGCTTGTATAACGAGTGCAACAAACTGATATTTTGTTCCTTGTTCTAAATGAACGATGTAAACCCCTGTATATGTAATTAATTTCTTCCAATATAAGAGTGTAATTCATTATACGTTGTGCCGGAAGTAGGTCAGTTCAGATTATGTTTAAAACTGAAGCCTACAGCTTACCGGTATTTGCACGTTGCATGTATTACATTATTACTTAAATTAAAACACTTGTAGTACATTTAACGTTCTTTCGTCTGTCACTCAAATCCTATACTTGCCGACACTTATGGATCTCCCATCAATACGTTGCTATCGAAGGTACAAGGATAGCGTGATTTACACGCATAATGACAGATTTTTCGGACTTCCAGGCCTAATGCGCTTTAACTCTCTGGCTGCCGCTATATATTGCATATACCGGTAAATTACATTTTTAGTATGCACTAAAAAGTAACACTAACTCATATTGGGTGGCGTCAACATAGAATACTTTGATCGCATGTTGTGTGTTAAGCTAATGAGTAGGGTCTGGTTATGTCTGCACTGGTGATAGGTCTATTGGAGGGAACTATTAAAGAAACCTAATGACTAAAATATTTGAAAGAGACGCTTTGCCAAGTGAAAAGGACTACTGCCATTAACTAAAAAGACATAAAAAAGATTTGTTAGTTTCTGTTGATGTATTGCTAAGAAGAGGCACTTCTTTCAATAGTGATTAAACTTAAAAGCCCCACCAATAGCATACCGTATGAAAAAAGTCCCTCTAACTCCCTTCCATTTGAAAAAGTCCCCACGCACTCACTGCCATTTTTAGAAAGCTCTAACATATATTTTTAAAAAATCCCACCATCTCCCTACAATTTGAAAAAGGAACCAACGCACTTCGTACAATTTGAAAAAAAGTCACCTACTAATTAACATTTCAAAAACCCCAACCACGCCCTACAGTTTGTAAATGGTGTCCACCAACTCCATACTGTTTTAAAAAGATCCTTCCCACACATTTTATAAAAAAAAAAAAAAAAATGCCCACCCCTTACCAATGGATAAAGGTATCCATTCACCTTCTACAAGTTGTAAAACGCCTTCACCATCCCGTGCCATATAAAACTATCCCAACCCACTTCCTACCATTTGAAAAAAAAGCGTCTACTTGTCCGCGTCACTTTAAAAAAAAAAAACACTCCCACCCCTACCATTTGAAAAGTGCTGTCAATCAACCAGCATATTCTCAAGGAAGCAAGTTTATAATAACAAATATTCAGGTGTTAATAGTACGTTAATAGAGGCACGTAGCTCAGTATAGCTAAAAACAGCATTCGCAACCCTTTGAAGGTCTCGACCCACTTCTTTCCCATTTAATCGTAATAGTAATAAGAAACGCAACTGTATTAAACATCAACGTTTTGAAACGAACAGTAGCAACAGATGCGCGTTACTAAGAAACGGTGTGCTAAAAGAGCCAATCCTGCCCATGTTAGAAAATAAATCCATGTCTCCTTAAGCACCTTTATTTAAAATGATCCAATTTTCGTTTATCTTTTCTTTCTTTTTGAACTCCTCTTCGCGTACTAATCTATCTAGTCGATATACCAGTGGATTCCAATCAAAGAAAATTATTCAAGAACAACTCTAGCCAAATTCTAACTCTCGATATAGAATAAACCCATATTACTTTAGGATTGGTTTCTCAAAAAAAAAGAGACATTAGAACATTAGTAGCGTATATATTGGGAATTCGGAAGTACTCATATACTTTGTGTATCACCGTCTCATGTAAAGAACAATAAAAATCAATTTAAAAAAATGCTATTCCCGCCGGACTGGGAGAGGGCTATTATTACTACAGTTTTGGCATGCTTATACAGTTATCATTTTGTATACGCTTCGTGTCGTTGGTTTTGGCGATGACACCAGTTTGTTAATGAGATAGCCAATACCAATAAGCAACAGAATATTAGAGATGCACAGTGCCCAAATAATGCATTTTCATTTTTTAACTCTTCTGTTTTCTCCTCCTTTTTCACTTCTTCCAATATTTATTTCCTAGATCACCATCAGTTCCTTCCAATTCTGTTTGCTCTATTGAAAACTGAAGAATTTATTTAAATTTTCTTCTATGTCCTGTGTTTTTTTGGAACAAACTCCGTATTTTTTCTGTTTGCGGGTACAGTTAACTTGCCTGTGACTCATTTGCCTCTTTGTTATTTTCTGTTTGAGATAGCTAGGCCATAATATTGCTCAGTTCAGTCTGTTGCATACTCTCATTCTGTCTTTCACCTTACAATTTACTCGCATCTTTGAGAATATTAAACTCGCCCATTTCATTTGCAGGTTTTCTTTTTACAGGTAACTTCTACTAATGCAAAATTAATTTTTAAATGGTTCGCAAAATACCATAAGTCTTATTACAGAAAAATACGAGTATTCCATAACTTTTGTCGTATCGTTATATGATAGTAATACATAAACATGAGTACTAAATATCTTAATTACGATTTTTATCTTTATTAAGATTTTAATATTAATATAATTAAGATTTTTATCTTTAGTGTTCTTCTCCTCATTACGAGATAGTGAATTTGCCAAAATGCACAACAATGCGATTACGGCAGGATTTTCTTTGTTTTTTTTGCGAAGTCGGACTGGGCTGATGATAATTGAATTTTGATGTTTAATGCTATCGTATCGCCCCTGTACGAGATGGTGTACACCAACAATCCCAATATGTACGCTTTTCAAGTTCTATAATCATAGGTTTCAGCATTTAGGTGAAACCTTGCAATCCTTGAATAATTCTTTTCATACTACTTTAACACCGACTAGTCATTTTACGCTATTACGTAGTCTAGTCCCTGTACCCTATTTACACACTTTTTACTATAGATAATTAGAACAGTAAAGTTATTTAATAGTGTCGAACCTTTCAAATTGATTGATCAATTGACTGATTGATTAATTGATTCATTGATTGATTTGTCATTTCAGATCTACGATATTCGTCCCTAAGAGATCAACATGTAATAGTCCTGGATAGTTCAGAGAGGTATCGGAGGCAAGCGCCCATCGTATCGAACCTAACTCCCTCACAAACACTTCGCAACAGAGGGTACAACATTGGTGGCTGCGAATACCACCAGAAATGACGTAAACAGAACGACCAGCGCCCCGCTTCCCACAACCAGCACTCCCCCAACTGCTGTTATAAACATAAGTACTGAAGTGTAAATATATTTTCTAACGCATTTAAGCCTATTTTTTATTTTTATTATATGAGTGGAAAGTTTCTTACTGTTATTTCTCATACCATCGCTTAGCGAAATACCGGAGATAATTCAACAAATAATTATCAGTCACGTGATGGCTGCTACAGCCACAACTATTCTGTCTGGGGACTGCTTGAAATCGATGGGAAGCTTATTTAGGTTCTGCTCCTAAGTTTCTCATTTTTGCATATGGTTAAATGTTAAAAGAAAAGGCATCCACCTGATCCACCCCACGCAATCATTGCTATGAAAAGGGAAATGTGTAAAGCACCTACCAGTCTCTTTATTTTGATATCTGAATGATTGGGTTGAGTTTGGTTGAAGAGTACACAGCTATGCCTTACTTCAGACGCGCATTACATTACAAGATCGCCATTGTGGCTCTTTTCACTTTCTAAACTTCAGAGGTAAATTATTTTTGTAAACTAAAACAGCCGATAACGTTTTGCAAAAGTGTTTTTCCATATTTAAAAATTTCGTAAGTGTACTTTTATAAAACGGTAATGCCTACACTGTGTTTATTCGTTTCTGTATTTCAAGGACAGGCAAAGTTAGTATATACTCGTTTCTCTTATTCTCTCGGGATCCCTATTCTCGCGGTATTTACTATTTCCATTTTAAATGGATAATTGCACCATCTGTCGGTCGTTTGTAGCGGCAGTTCTATTATTAGAAAGTGTTTGATGTTAACTAATAACAAATTCTTTCAACAATGTTACCTTTTTCTGGAATGAATACCAAACTAATTAATCAAAAGAAAATTTTTCAAAGATCGACTTTACCTTTATACCCCCCCCCTCCAATTCCTCAGATAAGTCCTTGTTTACATCTCAGTCATTGCCAAAAATATGGTTGGCAATAATGATTTTGGTATTGCAACCTTGACATTTTCCGCAATGTTGCCATCGTGTATGATTGTCTATCGATGTAATTATGTAATTACCGTATATACTCCAGATGATATCCCCATCGATGTAAGCGTCACAATTATCTTGACCAGATATAATCTTGTTCATTAAAAGTTGGAAAATACGAGGCGAACCTTTCATCGCAAACGGCATTACTTTTCATTGATAAGTCCACCTGGAGTATGAATGCCAAAATTTCCTTGCCTTTTCCGTCAGTGAATTTGCCAGAATCCTTTTCAAAGGTCAAATTTGCTGAGATGTTTTGCATTTCCAATTTTGTCAATGCAGTCATCGATTCTTGGCATTGGAAATGAATCTGTTTTGTTCACACCGTTCACTTTTCTATAGTCGGTGCATATGCAGAAAGTATTATCTGGTTTCGATAAAAGAATACATTGTGAACTCCAGTCACTCTTACTTGGTTTTATGAAATCGTTCTTAAGCAGATACTGAATTTTTTTTTCTTTCAAACATTCCTGTTTGAGATGGTTCTTCTTATACGGATACTGTTTCATAGGTGAAAATCTATAATTTCAACGTCATGGTCGATTTTATTTGTCCGTGTAGGAACATCTAGCAACAAGTGCTCATATTCAAATAATAGCTGTTTCAGTTCACTCTTTTTGTTTTGGCTGTAGATGTGAAATATTTTGGTCCAGGTTATTCAGTATTTCTGAATTCCGAAGACTGATTACACCACAGTCATTACAATCCGATCGCATTCCATCATTTAAATTCTCACTGTGTGGGACACGTACAACTGCATGATTAACATGGCTACCTCTATCAACATACTTCTTTAACATACTTATACGACAAAGTTGTATTTGTTTTCGTCTCACAAGAGTATTAATTATTTAATTTAAATCACTTACTTTCTTTTTAACTGTATACAGACAATAATACCTAGCCTGAAGAGGATTTTGAGGTATTGGCAAATGATCAGAACTTGATCGCCAGGCTAAAGGCTCTTTTCCTTTGTATTTTGTCATACCTTAAAATATTCGTATCCCGGACAAACCCCCAATTTTCTATTACGACTCTATGGCCTTAAACTAAGTAACAGAAAAGAGCGAAAACTAAAACTGTTTATAAATTCAGCAAATAATTTATTTCCCTAGCGAAAAGTTAAAATATAAAATGAACTTACAGCATTGCGAATTAAATCCCAAATAGTCCAAAAAGTTTTATCACCAGTTCTAATGAAAGGTAAAAAGTTCAATGATGTTCGAAATAAAATCCAGGTGTCAATATGCCTGTAGTCTTTAAGGTACTAATGCACCAGTGACCGGAAGTGTGATGAGGTGCTAACAGTCTTCCAATTAATCATAATAATATAATTCAAGATGTTCTTGACTAAATTCACTATAATTCCAAACTAATGTTTCATTCCAAGAATATGATTAAGCACTTTGTAATTCCAGAGAATAATAATTTGAATAAATAATTCTACCCAAATCAGAAACTGTACTAAAAATACAAGTGATTCTGCTCCTGATGTTATCGCAAGAATAAATAATTTTTCAAGTAAACAAGATTATATAAAAAAGCTAAGACAAAAAAGTAGGGACATGATGTAGGTACACAAAGTAGATTTGTAGCAAATTCTAAGTTCTAAACAGGTAAAATCTGTTACTAAAAGTATAATAAAGAATGTAGTAAGCATCGGGTACAACATGTTTATTATGGGGAATACCAATATCCTTGATCCAGATACAAATAAATACGTTATCTCTATTGATAATGATTCTAATATTTAACCCACGCTCTTAGAGAAAATATTATCTATGTATTATTTGTTTAAAAAATTAAAAGTTACTCTTCAGGTACACAAATAACATATTGTTAGACACTGTGAAGTCCAGAATAGGTAAGACCAAATTTAAGGGCCAACCTGACTAATGTAATACATATCTAATATTTCTATGTGATTATAGATTAAACATTCAAATCATTATTAATGGAGATAAACATATTTACTTGCATGTAAGTTTAAGACATTAGTTTTTCACTTGGAAATTCCTGATCTTGTTGACAACTTAAAATGTTTTAGAAAGGAAGTGGACCTTCATCCCTGATCGGTTATAGGATCGTAGCTTTTTATATTAATGTTGCTTATTTCAAAATTACTCATTCCTACCTTAACATTAGAACAATAGTCAGTCTTATTGTTGCGTACAGTTCTTAATTTGGGAGGATTTATTTATTTAAATTATTCACTGGAATTACAAAGTACTCATTAATATTTCTTGGACTAAATCGCTATTTTAGGATGATTGTAAATTCATTCAAGGACATTTTGGGGTTATCTCATTGTGATACATCAAGACTGTTGGCACATTAGCACATTCGAGGCTGTTGGCACATCAGCACATTCAATATTAGAATTTATTCAGAATAGGACTGGAATTAATTTGGAACTCTACACATTTGGACTGTGATAGAACTTTTAGGACTGTTTGGGCTTTAATTCACAATACTGTAAAGTTCATTTTAAATGTTTACTTTGTATTATTGAGAAATAAATTATGTGTTGAATTTTATAAAACTTGTCAGTTTCCACTCTTTTTGTTACTCAATGTAAGGCCATAGACTCGTAACAAGACGCTTATTAATTGCAAAAAATTGATAATTGTACATAAGGGACATGTAGTGAACTCATTATACTTCTCAGAAATTCGAGTATTCAGGAGAGAACCTGTACCCAGACGTCCACATTGCCTGTTCAGAGAATGACTGTATATACAATTTAGCAGACTCACAACGATATCAGCTGTGGCATTTTCTGGATGAATGTGCGTTTACAACATATGCTTTCAATTCCACACCAAACAGTCAGGTGCTAATTTCAGTAATGAGTGTTCCAAACTCAAGTCAGTTAAAAGACTGAAATTCCATCGCTAAATCAATGTCTTAATTTTTGTCAGTTACGATTAGGATAAAATCTCAAAAGATTCTTTTAAGAAAAATCTAACTTTCATTAACAACTAATCCTGGTCAGCCAAACCCATATATACTCTATTTTATCTTCACCCCTTTCAAGACTGCTTCTCAGTTTTCCATATCATTAGGACCATGAGTGTTATATCCACCCTTGATTTACTTTAGGAATATTTAATTTTATTGCAAGTTCATGTACACCAATATGGCAATAGTGCATTTAGGCTGTATTTAAGTATGTGTGCTTCATTTACCAAAATCAGAAAAACAATATGAAAATATAGAAAAGAGTTACCCTTTATAACTATCGCCATTTATCTCTTTTCAATTTAAGATTGAAAAATATTTCCAACCTAGTCATATTACGCAGTAAAAGAGTAAAAGGTCAAAGTGACTATCTATGTGTGCATGTATTACCATAGAAAAGGACATTTAAATGGCAGAAATTACCTAACATTCCCCCAAGACATGTATAATTTAGGGCTAAGTAAGGTTAGGCACAAGTCAATTAAATTTCACTAATGTGTGTTCCAAACTCAAGTCTGGTAAAGGACTCAAATTCCATCAATGAAACAACGTCTCTATTTTTTTTTCAGTTACAACTAGGGTAAGCTCTCAGAAGAGTCTCTTTACTTTCATTATCAACCATTCCTGGCCAGCTAAACCCATATATACTCTATTTTATCTTCACCCATTTCAAGACTGGTTCCCAGTTTTCCATATCATTAGGACCATTATATCCACCCTTGGTTTACTTGACACACCTAGGAATAGTAGCTCAATGCATCAGCAAATAATGCACATAGTTGTGCTTGCCAAAGATCACATTAGTGAATATTAAATTATATTGCAAGTTCGTGTACACCAATATAGCAATGGTGTATTTTAGGCAATATGTAAGTATTTGAGCTTCATTTAAGAAAATTAGAACAAAAATATTAAAATAATAATATCTAATCAAGAGTTACCTTTTCAACTATCACCTTTTATCTGTCTTCAATTTAAGAGTGAAATATGTTACTGGTCTTGTCATGTTATGCAATAAATGAGCAAACGGTCAAGGTGACCATCTATATGTGCATGTGTTACAACAGAAAATGAAATTTAAATGACAGAAATTATAGAAAATTCCCACAAAACACAAATTAAAATAAAGGTAGGCATAAATGAATTAAATTTCAATAATGATTGTTCCAAACTCAAGTCTTGTAACGGACTCAAATTATATGAATGAAACAATGTCTTTTTCAGTTATTCCAAGGTAAGTTCTCAGAAGATTCTTGTAACTAAAATCTAACTGTCATTATCAACTAATTCTGGCCAGCAGCCAAAACACGTATACTCTTGTTTATCTTCACCCATTTCAAGACTGGTTCCCAGTTTTCCATATCATTAGGACCATGAGTCTTATATCCACCTTTGATTTACTTGACACACCTAGGAATAGTTGTTCAATGCATAAGTAATCAATGCTCATAGTTGTGCTTGTCAAAGATTACCTTAATGAATATTAAATTATATTGCAAGTTCATGTCTAACATATAGCATTGATACATTTAGGCAACATTCAAGTATCTGAGCTTCATTTAAGTAAATGAGAAAAAATTAAAATGAAGTATAATCAAGAGTTACCTTTTTTTTTTTACTATCACCATTTATCTCTCTTCAGTTTAAGTTGTAGAGGATCTCAAATGGGTAATGATTTAATATTTAATTTATGAAATGAGTTGAATAATGTCCAGCTTCTGCAAGCCTTGGCGAGCAAAAGCTGGACATTATACAACGAGTTTCATAAATTTGATATTAAATCATTACCCATTTGAGATTCTTTTTATCACATAGTTTTTATTTCAGTGGAAATTATTTAGATGGAAAGAAGAACGAATAATTTCATTCATTCTGACAGACGTTGCACCTTTCATTTGTTGTGCGTAAAAAATAGTCCCAACCAAAGACGAACTAATATTGACGTTTAAAAGTAGATTATACTTTTCTTACAAACTATAAATCAAAGAACAAGTGTCCTTCCGAATAAACAGAACATTTTACACAGTCAAAATCATTTTTCAAACACAGAATGTACAATGTGTGTGATGTCACATTTAATAATTTTCCCAAGATCGCATCCAATCAGTAAATAGAATACTGCACAATAATTTCATGGGCATATTTGGACCAATCAGAATCACATAAAGTGATATCCACTGTATATGTGCATGTGTTACTACAGGAAAGGAGATTTAAATGACAAAAATTACCTAAAATTTACCCAGAACACTTATAAAACTTAGGATAGGCATAAGTTAGTTAAATTGCATTGTTCCAAACCCAAGTCTGTTTAAGGACTGAAATTCCATCGATAAAACAATGTCTCAATTTTTTTTTTAAAGTTACAACTAGGATAAGCTTTCATCATTATTTTTTACTAAAAATCTAACTTTCATTATCAACTAGGCTAATCCTGGCCAGCGAAACCCATACATACTTTTTGATGTTCAACCATCTGAAGGCTGATTCCGATTTTTCCATATCATTAGTACCGTTAGTCCTTAAATAAGAGCACAATGGTCTGCGTCTGCAGCTAATCTTCAAAACGTCAAAATTTTAAAAACCGATTACTTAACAACAATGTTGCATAGTGGTCTGCCGCAAGAACACGCGTACGGAATCCTGGCGGGGAGGGAAGTAATGTCTCCATGAACTATTTTATATATTACTTCGTCTTTAACACTTGTTTGAAGTCTTTACAAAGTAAATAATAACTTGTTTCTAAACTGCGCAAGTTTTAATTCTGCCAGTTTTATACGAGTTTCTTGTCGAATTTATGTGCAATTCAGTTGACAGAAACACCCATACCCTCCAGTAAATATTTAATGCTCTTTAATGATAAATACAAAGAACATGTATATTGCTCTCTTTCAAATCCTTCTTTCAATTTTTAGTTTTTATTTCAACGAAATAACGTGTATTTCAGAGTATTTTTTCTCTAAAAGAATTTCCAAATTCTAAATATGACAGACCTATTTCGGTTCTATATTGAAATCTTTGGGCCAATCCTTTCATTTTGGAGGGGTGAGGGAGATATGATTATTTTGAAAAATAGTTTTGAAAAATAATATTGTTCCGATCGGTATAGAAAAGGAACTAATTGTACCCATGTTATTATTTAAAAATAATTATCTCGAGAACGAAGTAACAATCACCTATAAGAAAATCACCCAACAACAAAATTTTAAAATAAAGGAACATATAATAACGTGTACTTACCTTGTTGAGTACAGGTAATCCAATAGGTACATTTAAGACGTGGACTTATATAGAGCTCGGCCACTCGATCTAAGAATATAGCCTCTGTTTGACTGGCTGGGCTGATTATTACATCACTGTTTTCAGAAAAATACTTAGCAAATGCATGTGCGACTTGCATTACTGCCAGAAGTGAAGACAAATTATTTACCAAACTGAAAAAAGAAGTGAAGACAAATCATTTACCAAATTGAAAAAAATAGCCTTTCCATTGTCAGAACTGTATCTGATACAAGTTGACCACTGAGCCAGTCTCAATGCGAATAAAGAGAACTAATCTGAATGTTCAATTCATCATCATCATCATCAGTCCCATAGTCTGGTAGACCGTTGGGGCACCACACAAGACCGAACAATCAGCTTCCTCCATTCCTCTCGATTTTCCGTCTTTCTCATTGAGTCGCTCAATGTCAAGCCTGTCCACTCTCGAATGTTGTCTTCCCACCTCTTTCTCTGCCTGCCTCTCTTTCTTCTTCCTTGTACGGTGCCTTGCAGGATTGTCTTAGCAAGTCCTGATGATCGTGAGACATGCCCATACCACTGCAGTTTACGTTTTTTCTCTGTGCTCAGGAGGTCTTCGTGAGACCCAATGGCTTGTCTGCTCCTTTGCCGTATTTCTTCATTGGTGACACGATCTTTGTATGAGACGCCGAGGATCTTTCGGAAGCATCTCATCTCTGTGGCTTGTATCCTTTTCTCTAAGTCAGCTGTTATGGTCCATGATTCACAGGCGTAGAGAAATATGGAGATAACCAGTGAGTGCATCAGTCTGACCATTGAATTGAGTGCGATGTTCTTGTCGTTCCAGATGGGCTTCAGTTTTGTCAGCGCTGCTGTTGTCTGTGCAATCCTGGAGAGTACTTCAGGCTTTGACCCTTCATCTGTTACAATTCCCCCCAAATACTTGAAGCTGTGGACTGTTTCTAGCTTCGTACCTTGGACCCTGATGTCAGTACTGATGCCCTTGGTGTTGTTGGTCATCAGTTTGGTCTTCTCTGCACTGATTTCCATGCCGTAGGCTGCGGACGTTTTGTCGAGGCTCTCTACTAAGCTAGCTATTTCTTGTTCATTTCCTGCTAGCCCATCAATGTCGTCGGCAAAACGTAAGTTGGTGACTGTTCTGCCTCAGCATGTTGAATATGCTACAATTTCGACGGACATAGCATATTTTAGAATGGCTAATACAGATATATTTGCAGTATGTGCAATGAATTAAATGCTCCTCGCACCCGATCCCTACATTGTTAAAGCCTTCAAGGCTAAATTTAGCCTTGAATGCTTTAAGAATGTAGGGATCGGGTGGTTCTGACAATGGAATATCACCCGACAAAGCAAAACTCCGTCAACCTGGAGTTTCAAAATTTAATTTGGCTGAGCTTTGCTTACTGATAGCGTGTGATTCCTGAATCGCACTCTTAAAAACAGAATCACACTTGAACACTATTCCGACAACTGAAATAATTATGTTTTGCATTATATATTTGGAGTAAAACTCCGACTTCAAAGAAACGTTTCAATTGTATCTAAAAAAAATCTGTATGCCCCAAGGATATGGTTAGCTAAGCTTTGAGAAGGACTGTTTACTGTTCATCATACACACTGATTATAGGCATAATTATATAGCGTTGATGAAGAAAATTTATTTTCTTTCTTTGTTCTTTGTTGATGACAAAACATTGTGGCTACAATTCCTGAATATCGTGGGTTTTTTTTTCGAAACACGACCGTGACGGGGGATGGGGGCAAAATCATATATTTTTGTGACACGGCGTATTAGGGCAGGTATGTCTTATGTTAATCTTGTGATTGTTAAATGGGTACAACGTGACAATTGCCAGCATTAAACACACCTTTCATTTTGTTGGGAAACATTGTGTGAGGCGATATAGTTCGTTTCCTTGTAAAAATTGTATTTAAACTTCATATAAAGGTATATATTTTGTTATAACCCGTGCTGTTGTTATTCATAAATTTCAACTTAAATGACATTTATATGTTCTATTTAATCACTGGATTGTTTTGTTTTTGTGGAAATACATGCAAAGCGTGAACATTTCTTACAGATCAGTTAAAATTTATGTTTATTTTAATACATGCGTTCTGCCATACATATAGTAAAGGTCATACAGGTCATGTATGCGTTCAGCACCGATTATTTCAGTAATGGGTGTCATTTTTTAAGAATTTTATTATACATACATTTTGATGGAAAGTATTCGCTTTATTTGGATCCTCGTACATCCATATTTCTTTGGAAGGCCATTATTTACTCGCTGCAAGAAGTACATAAGGCAAAATCAATGTTAAAGTACATGGACATTTTTGGACGAGATCAACGTAAGGTGTGATCCAGTACAATCTGGGTTGAATATCGTGAGTTGTCATGTCACAATGGAAGCTATGCATGTTGATAAACAAATTTGTTCTACCCAATATCATGACCATTAGAGTCGACGTGCTCTTTTCTTTAGCCACCTTTGTAAAAATCCATAGCGATCGATAGTTTTCGTCTAGAAGTTTCTCGATGACAATTAAGGTACAAAGCATTCAATAATCAGGACTTAACAGACTTTGGTTAAACAAAATTAGTATTATATTTAAAAAAAAAAAAAAACAATTTATATTTAAGATGAGTAAATGCGCATACATTACTTGTATGACTATTACTGTAAGTTAGATCAACATCGCGATAATAGAGTTCTTCCCCCATAGTACACTTGAGTGCTGCGGTATCGCAGGTCTGGTAGCGATCGGCGAATAAGTAAAAAAATACATTAACCTTCAGTTTATTTTGTATATCTATTTGGTGTTCTTTGATCTATATTAACATACATTTAATTTCCAGTATAAATTAGATGATTGTGGGAAACGAACGATAAAAAGACGCCATGTAGATAGGTTATGGAAGAGGCGTTACTCTGATATCGCTGTAATACCGGCAAAAAATATTTACAATGGCATATACATGTCCTAATGTTACGATCTAGATGTATATGCTGCACAAACTGTAAATCAATTTGAAAATTGGATGGCTCTCATTCTGTCGCCTCACCTCTAACAACATATACGTATCTGAGAGAATTAAAACAATGCATATGTAACCGCTTGTGACAAGGGTGGGGGTGGCACCAGGATTGTCGGTGAGAATGGGCACACCATCGTGAACATGAAAGTGTATGTCCACCACAGACTATTTAAACAAAACCAGGTGTTAAAACTAGTCTTGGGTTCAATTACAACTGGTGTAATTGAGTAATTAATTACAATTACATTGTATTTATAATTGGAATTGAACATCATCGATATCATATAATTGTAATTGTAATTGAAGGTCCAGATTTGCATATTTGCTCAATTACAAGTTAATTATGAAAAATAGAGATAAATTGTTTCTTTTTTTAAATTCCAAACAAATTTAAAAAATTGAGAAATATATTTATTTATGTTACCTGCCAGGTGTTAGGCTAATAATACAGGAATTGATATAGAATAACCAATAAAGTTAAGTTTTAGATAAAAGAAATCTGTGTATAAATGGGTTCAGTTACAACGAGTAATTAATTACAATTACACTGTATTTGTAATTGTAATTGAACGATGCAGATACCGTGTAATTGACATTTGCAAGCACATCGTAATTGTAATTGAACTTGATGAAAGTAATTGCACCCAAGTCTGGTTACAACGAAAAGTAATAAATCGTGTACAACAAAATTTTAAAGTTAACACTTGTCAATTGCAAAAGCCACCAGAAAACAACAACATTAAAATCCTTCATATTTTGACTCTTATTTACTGCCAGAGATTTGATCTCTTTCTTCTTGACCAATATGGTAATCATGCAGTCAGATTCTTGCATAAATCATTAGACATTATCAGACAACAAACTGGTATGAACTCGTTCTTTTCTGAAAAATACTACTCTGTAAGGTCGTGCAGTATTTTTCAGAAAAACTTGTTCACATTTTCCCATACAAATGCAGTAACCTATAAATACACAATAACAGTATTCATACACACATAGCTGCGTCTAGCAACCTTTTAATTTAGTTGCGTGCTCTATATCAGTTTAGAAAAGAATTGTCGTTTTGGTCTACTGAAAACAGAAGCTGCTGCTATCTGGAATTTAACTGTCCATACATCAGATTATTTTCATGTTTAAACAGTAGGATAAATTTACACTATTCAGAGAAGCTAAACAAGGTCAGCTATCGTTGAGTCAGCCCACAAGTTTTTTAAATGTATGAAATTATATATATATATATATATATATATATATATATATATATATATATATATTATCTGGAATAGTTTGGAAAAGCTAGACTATAAACAAAGCACTGTACATTGGATGACAAATTTCACTATCGGATCATCATCAATGTCTCAATACTCACTGAACTGCCACCAAAATACACACAGACAACCACGCCATAATGCTCAAATTCTAAGGAATAAACAATTACCTTTAAATCAACACCAAGAAGTCTAAATCTAATTCTTGTATCACCACCAAAAAGAGAGAGGAAAAACTGCTCTAAAAGTAACAGGGACTTGTTCGTGTGTACTGAACCGTAACTAACAATTGTGACCTGATTATGTTGCAAAAGTAGGAAAACCATTTTCTTATTGGTATAATAAGGAAAGTGACTCTAAATGGCCAGATTTTGAGACTACTACTGTGCAAATCTGTTTCAGTTTTTATCATGTTAAACATTTTGATCTGGCTTTAATGTATTTAAGAGTCCTGTGGCAGTGAAAACAGTCTAATGGAATGTAAGATTTAAGACTGCTGGACATGTTATTCAGATCAGTAAAGAAGGAAACTGCATTGTTTAAAATAACTACTTCATTCATTTATTAAAGCTCAAACATATAACTATGGTTTTCAATCGAATTTGATGTTCCCCACAACAGCTCAGGTAACTTGGACCTGTTTATGTGCATGTCAGACCTGGCTCCTACAGAGGGTGACAGGTCCTGGACCTGCCACCGATCAGTACTGTTTTCAAGCCCAGCCAAGGCAGACACTCTAACCACTTGGGCCACCATAGCTATCTAGAGATTGAGGAAAATAGAAACAGAATTGGAAGAGAAGGAAAGGCAACTGCAAGATTTGAATAGAAAAGTAAACATGGAGAAATGTGGACTGAACAGATTTACAGATGATGAAATGAACTGGTTTTCCAGCAAACAAAGTTTTTATAACATTCCATTGCATCAAACCTACTGCAGTTAGAATGAAGAGCTTATATTATAGCACTGGGAATGGATGCAGCGTGAAGGGGTGCCAAAAAGCAATGAATCCGGTGGATTAACTTTTCATGTTTTTGTGTAGATTGAGATGTGGATTTCTGATTGAAGATGTGTCAGTTCCATTTAATATTCACAGGATTTTTGGAAGATGGAAAATAATCACATTAACAAATTATTTTGGTGTAAATATCTGGCTAAGTTGTGAGCAGATTCAAGCAAATATGCCTTGCGAGTTTCAGCTGTCTTATCCAGGAACCAGAGTAATCATCAACTGTACTGAAATATTTACAAAAAGACCCTCACCTTTAACGCTTGGCTCAAAAATGTATTAAAACAAAAAAAATCACAATATCTAGAAAAGTTTGGTAGCAACAGACATGGTGCTGTCATATCTTTGTCTGCTTTGTTCTCGGGATGCAGAGATCGAAAAACTGTCGGGCTTCTAGATTTGTTAAGACCAGGGGACCAAATTATGGTAGATAAAGGTTTTGTTTTAAACAAAGTTTAAAATGTATTGGCAATTCCATTGCAACAATACTTTCTGTGCAGTGAGGCAGTTCACACCATCCTATGTACCAAAATTGCAAGCCTGATGATACATGGGGAAAGAGTGTTTGATATAGATTTTCACCAAAGCTTTACCAATTTTTCTGTCATATCACTACGATGTCTGCAGTGTGGCAGTTTATAATGATGTATAACACTGGGGCATCATGCTGCCTGTACCATTTTTATAAGTCTTTGGTATCACTTGGCTGGGGTTCAAACCCATCCCTCTAGCATCTGAGACGAATGCTAGGCCAGAGAGGTCATGGGGAAAGACACATTAAGAGTGTGAAAGATTACAAATCATTACAATCTGTGGTACCATTGACAATTTCTGGGTCCATAAATCAGTTATGGACAGTTGCAAATCTACTGATTTGTTCAGATGGCCACCAATTAAACAAAAGAATATTTTGTGACACAAAAGTGTCATGTAGAATTTGAGAATTAGAACAAAGATTCTGTGACATTATGGATGTGCCACATATGGCTGATTTCATTAACATGACAATAATGTACAAGTTTATTTTTAGATGTAAAAATTGTGCCATATTTACTGCAAATAAATTTGTTTAGATATGTGCATAAATGTATATATATATATATATATATATATATATATATATATATATATATATCGACACAAACACACACACACACACACACAGCTGTTCCATTTAAGTATACATGGCACCCAGGGAAGAAGATATTTTGAAAATATATACCAGGATACTCTGATTACTCAAAGAGTTCATATGAAACTTATATAAAATTCTGAAATGCATTCGCTGCTCCATGCTGACACTTGCCTTCCCTGGGTCCCAGTTATATTTTACTGTAATACATATATTTGAAAACAAAGAGCAGATTCAGTGTGACAATATAACCTACAAAACTGAATTTAAAAATGCCAACTAATTCAAACAGATTTTGCAAGCAGAGTGATAAATTCCACAATGGCAAAAAATTGTAATCAATTTGCTTTCAGCTAAATATAAATATATAGCTTGGGCTTTTCAGAATGATTTAATAATGAAAAGACAAAGAAAAATTACATGCATATATCTTACAAACATTCATTTACAGACAGGAAGACTATTACTAAAGGTTGAATCCATAATAGAGGAGGACAGTGAAGCTTGTCCTGACAGCCGAAATTCCCTGTCAAACAGAATTATTTTAACATAAAAGTCATAAAAGTCATTTTCTATCCACACACAAAAATTACACCATTCCTGTCCTGTAACTGCCAACTGCATTTGAACTTGGTAATAGTAGTTGTGGTTTGTTTTTAATTTCATAACATGAATTTCAAGGTACTTCAGAGATATTAAAGTGTCTGCAACTGGACATTTGCTCTCCAACAAACCATAAGGGGGGTTCCTGTTTGGGTTGTAGATTTCTTTGTCAGGTGTAGCAGTAAGCCAATGACAAAATGGGCTCACAATTATGCCACTTGGATACAGATTGACTGTCATCCATTCTCTGGAAGAAAAAACAGAAGCAAATCAAAATCACCCATCACACTAATTTAAAAGGGTTTGCAGGGATGGCTCTGGCATTAATAAAGTTGTCACCCCAAAAAATTGCCAACCTTAATATTCTGTCGCCAATTTTCAATACAATACTACCTGTTTATCTCGATATCCCTGTTAACAACATAATATTGTCAACTTAAATGGATGTAGAAATAAATGGGGGAGGGCTACAAAATCAAATTTTGTATACAAGTGAAATCTGTAAAATAAGAGGTGACCTGACCACAGTGAGTAGGACTGACACAGAAAATAAACAATTGAAATTTTGATTCCTTGAAGACAAAACTAATCTGAGATACACACAAGTATTGACAACTTACAACTGTGTAGAAGAATCCATAATGGATAAAGTACAGTATGTGTATATGAAAATCTATAAATTCAAGTATGGATTACGTGTTAGAAAATGTATATCATTCACATTGCATTTGAAAGCACAAATAACTACTATGTAAAAATATTTAGTCCACATTTGATCTATCCCTCCCAATAAAATGTGTCACTAAACAATTCAATTTATGGTTGCCAGCAGCATACGGCTTTATAGTTGTTTACATGCCACGTGTAAATGGCCTAGATTTTGGTCAGCTGACTTGCTGAGGCTACCAAGGGGATGAAATAAAAAGTTTAACAAACATCTTTGCTACCCAATGTATATGGTATCAAAAGATTCAAAATTTAATTTGTGTTTTATGCCAACTGTGGTAGCAATCATAAACCTAAACATTTTTCCTGCAAAGTAGAAACTTTCACAGCACAATAAAAAGTGTTCGAATCACTATCGAAAATGCAACAACTGATCAGCTTCCATTGCTTTTATTCAAGTTTGGTGCTGACTTCCTTTGATGAAAGGTGCATTGTACTTATTGAAATTTGTTGTTGTTGTCGTCGGGATTTAATGCCATTTTTCAGCACAAGATAGGCTATACATGGCGGTCAGTATAACTGGTGGAGGAAGAACCATGGAAAACCCGGAAAGAACCACCGACCCACGAGAAGCTATTGGCAGGCTTTCTTACGTACCCACATTTGCCAAGCCTGAGACTCAAACCCACACAGACTGAGGTGAGATGGCAGTGATCCAGAATGGTGAGCACTTTAGACCACTTGGCCACTCGGGGCCCCCTTGAAATTTGTAGTAGGCTTGCTTTGACGAAGGGTGCATGTGCTACTGAAGTCACCGCTAAATGCAAACTTTTGAGGACCAAATTTTTTTGTTATTGCGACGGTAACATCAAATAATTGTAGTCGAGCACTGAGTTAGATTTTGGGTAGGGGTTTCATTTGCTTAGCAAATATATAGAACAATCAGTGCTTCAAAGATAATCAGTTTCCTCCGAAGTATCTGCAAAACTATTCTTTGGGTACGTTTTTAAAAAAAATCGGAGGTTGATTGACTGTAGTTAATCTGGTAGCATGACTAGCTGAGTGTATCAGAGCTTACAGTACCCAAGTTAGGTGTTTGTATAATTGGATTATAATGTATAAATGCGTTTGTCAATATGAACAAATGATTTGTTTATGTAACAATAGATAGCTCCCAGTGCATTTTATATCCAAGTTTGTCTTTTCCTTTCATGATGCCTTTGAATTTCTCCACCCCAAATCCAAGATTGTACATACAAGATTAAACAGCCAAATAATTGTCACCCAAAAAATAGCCAAATGGTATATTTATGTCGTCAATAAGTAAACAAAAAAATCGCAATTTCTGACATAGGCTAGGCCCAGTGCCATTCCTGGGTTTGTTCTTCTTCAAATAAAATGCTGTACTTGTAAATTGTGGTGTCATTTTGTCCATTATATATTGTTTTCCTTGATTTCTTGAGCTGGTTTTAAATTTGTTTTAGGAAGTAAACAAGTTTTTCATTTTATTTCTTTATATAAAACTCATTGTATGTTCCAAAATGCAATCCTATTTTAGAAAATTAGAAGGCACTGTAAAGTTTATAGGAAGAAATATGTAAAAATTGTAATGTAGATTGGATGTATTTTAATTGTGATACCTTGCTATATTCTTTTGCTAACCCCTCCGACCAGGTTTCATAGCAAAAGTGGTCACATCTCTGGTGCTCCTTAAGCATTTGGCTAGATTCTCACCATCTGCAGACGAAACATTTGTATCAGAGATAAATGGTGGGAGGACATTTTCAACATGGGTAACTTTATCTTACCTGCTGCATGTGTTGCACAAGTCAAGATATATTCATTATGATATTCCGCTACTATCTGGCATCAACTTAAGTTTGAAATTGTAGGAAGCCTCACATCCAGTGCAAAACATTGAATTTAATATTTATTTAATTAAAATGCAAGTCCACTGTATGTGTAATAATCTCCAGATTTCAAACTTCTTGTGATGCTTGCAAAATATGTGTTGAATCTTCAGGTTCACTGAATCTATGTACATTAAAAATAATTAATTTGGTCACCTGCTTGCATGTAAAATGACACTAAATGATATGATGTTAATTTTATCAATAAAACACCAAGCTTTACCTTTCCTGCATTTTGCAATGTCTCTAGAATTATATGCCATTATCCTGTGCATTCTGATGATGTGCCATCTGGGGTGTCTGGACTGCAGTCTTATGTTCTTCTCAATTTCCCAGCTCTGCCTCACTCAGTGTCAGAGCTTAAAACTTTACTGTTTGACTGAGTCATAACAGTACTTATCTTTACATTACTAATGGGTAATTCTGGAAAGTGTTAATGTACATTAGATTTAATATTTATTCACTTGACATTCTTTACTGGTGGCTCAAAATGCTGCAAAGAAGCAAAACCAACAAGTTTTATAAAAACTTAATTTAATTCTCAAAATTATAAAATGAAAATCAAAGAGGACCTTACAGTATTATGAGTTGAATCCAAAATAATTCTAAACAAGTTCTGTTAAGTTCAAAAGAATCAAATGGTCCATATAAATTTGAGATCCTCAAATATACTGGTTTGCCAAAAGTCCTGACATCAAAATGGCATTGTCCAGAACTCTTTTGAATTATTCACAATAGTTCTAGAATTATATTGCAGTCCAATGAGCACTTTCTATTTCCATTGAATAATCCAAACAACTGTTTCCTCTCAAATAATATCTACATACAACATTAAATACATCTGCAGACTCGATGTTACAACAAGAACATAAGAAATATTAAGAAAATTGTCCAGCCCTAGCTACTACAAGAGTTGCATGGTAATACATTTTCCTACTACTCCTATGTGACAATTTGCAAATATTCCAGATCATAAAAGAACCCACCCAAAACAACCCATCCAATGGGAAATAACTCAGTTCTTATAAGAACCCACCTGATTGACATGTCCAATGGGAAAGAACACCAAACTTGTCAAACTTGTTTACTACTAATATTATCAGTAACTTGACTATTGCCATTTATAGATCCTAAGCAATCCACACTCTTAATACCTTAAAACAGAACCTATACCCACATAAAAAAAATTCAGATATAGATAATAACTACAATTTAGTCACGAATAAAAATTTAAAAAATTATAAATATACATAACAAAAGCTATCCTATATAAAAATTTAAGATTGGGAATGTGGAAACTCGAGTGAAAAAGCTGTTAAGAATGTATCAATTCCCATGAGATTCTACGTTAAAAAAGAATGCAAATAATTCCAGTTGTGTTTGGATTGCCTCAGTATTCCAATCCGGCTAGCTTTGTTTTTATTTTCATGCTTTTATGGTGTATGCACAACATATACATTTAGGAATCATATCAAGACCTTCATCTGGATCGTCTGATAAATCATGTAGAAAATATATTCTCATAAAAATTTTTTTTTAACATTTCTATTTTGTTTCTAAATCTGTGAACAAATCCTGTGAGTGGTCACTTGTGGGATCCAATAGTACTATTTTGTCTTTGAGATGAGTGGCATATAAAAGATCATTAATGGATGAGGTACAATTAGCCGTTTTCACAAAATGGCTAAGATTTTATTTTTGTGTCATATTTAACTATTTGCTATTTATACAAGATTGATGAAAGTTCATATTAACATTATCCAGAAAGACTAGTTTTGAGTCTCCAGATGAAGCCAGGACCCTGGGTGGAAGAGTGATGTCAGGCATTGTCCTTTGCAGATCACTTACATCACATCTATGTCCACGTGGGTTTGAGTCTCGGGCAAAGCCAACATGGGTATGTGAGAATGCTTTCCATAAGCTTCCTGTGGGTTGGTGGTTCCTTCACCAAATATACTGGCTACCATGTATAGTCTATCATGTGCTAAAAGATGGCATTAAACCCATAACAAGCAACCAGACAAAGACATGATTATTTGATTCTCAAACTGGTCAATCCATCAACAATGTTATACAAAGCAGGTTAGAACTGACCTAATTTGGGGAAATGAGAATTCAAGCCATATAGTTTCCATGCAAAATATTTAAAAATACAGTAGTAGCTGAACATCATCCTGCATAAATAAATGATTGTAGAACTTCTGAATTAAATAATGTCTCAAAAACATATGGTAAAATGACTGAAATAATGCCCAAACACCAGGCGGATATGTTTGGAAGGTCCTCAAAGAATCTAAGTGAAGAACAAATAAATGAATTAAGAAAATTTCTGATGAAAAGTCAGAATGTTTTATCCTGAAATTCCAATGATATATTCCACACTACACTAACACAACATACAATCAACACAAATGATGCTCAACCAATTAGACTTTATTCATATAGAATTTCGCATGCAAAAAGAAACATTGCTGAAGAAGAAATTAAGAAAGTGGCATAAGCTGACATAATTGAAAAATGTCTCCAAAGTCTGTGGAATGCTCCTGTAGTAATGGTAAATAAGCCAGACAGATCTGTTAGATTTTGCTGTGATTTTAAATGCTTGAATGTTGTAACAGTAAAGGATACACAACCTTTACCTCGCACTGATGATAGTCTTGATGCACTTTCTGGTTCAAAATGGTGGTCATGCCTTGACATGAAATCAGGGTATTGGCAAAGTGAAATTAAGGAAGAAGACAGATCAAAAACTGCTTTTTCAATACCTGGTGGTGAACAGTGGATGTGGAAAGAATGGCATTTGGTCTTTGTAATGCACCTGTCACTTTCACAAGATTGACACAAGTTGCATTTCCTGGTCCTATATTTAGATTATCTGATTTGTTACTTTTTCAGAAGCAAGTTTCTTTCGTAGGTCACCTGATAATTGAATCAGGTATAGGGACCTTGCCTGAAAAGATAAAAACCATTAATGAATGGCATGTGCCAAGAAATGCCAAACAAACCAAAAGCTGTTTCCCTGTGTTCATACTATAGATCATATGTTCACAGATTTGCTGATATTGCTAAACATCTCCATCAAATGACAGAAATAAATGTAAAAGTAATGGACTGATGGATGTCAAAATTTGATACTATGAAGCAAGCTTTAACAAAAGTTCCAAAAACTTGCATTCCCAACTGAAAATGACCAATATTGTGATGCTTCAAATAATGAACAGGGTGCTGTCACAAGTCCAAGATGGAAAAGAGAAGGTTATCTGTTACTTTTGCAAATGCTTTTTAAAAAAACTGAGAAAAAATACTGTGTAACTCACAGAGAGTTATTGGCCATTGTAAATGCCATTAAACATTTTCACAATTATTTGTATGGTCACAGGTTCACAGTGAGAAAAGACCATGGTAGTTTGAGATGGCTTTTAAACTTAACTATTGGCCAGATGGTTGACATTTCTGTCAGAATATGACTATGAAATTGAGTAGAGATGAGGAAGGGTTCATAAGAATGCTGACACATTATCAAGAAGACCATGTCAGGACGTCATCTGTAAACATTTTGATAGATTAGAAGAACGTTGCAATGAAACAGTGATAACTGACAACAAGAGCAATGAGATCTGCAAAGTTGAAAGTACACCACTCCCATTGACAACTAGCACCCTGATAACTCACAAACTCGCTCATAATGCAGGGTCAGGCATGGATCCCATTTTTTTAAAACCAGAAAGTACCCCAAAAATTGATCCTTGTTTGTTGAACTTGAAGAAAATCGCGATCAAAATTGGTAACTGAAACGCTGATATGTTGCTCATTTTATGGTCAAACACGGTAGATAGGACTTGGAAATTTTACTCAACATTATGAAATTATCAACTTTTAATAAGAAGTCATATAATTTGTTACATTTTCTTTCCAAATGACATTCTTAGTACACCGTAATTAAAGATATTCAAGGAAATTTCGATCAGTGAGAATGTCACTGATGTCTAGTGTAGGCAGTATATTAATATTTAAATGCCAATTAAATCATTTTTATTAAGTGAAATTTATGTTTTAGTTCTATCTTTTAGTTCTTCTTAAGTGTAATCATCATAAATGCAATGTGTATTTAAATGCAAAATGTGCCAATCTACTGTAACAGCTATGTCTGTGAGCATTTCTCTGAGAACCTAATTAAGTACCGACCGTGTTTTGATAACTGACTTGCAGAAGTATTCATTGTATTGTTGAACTGAATTAAAAGTTGGCCTCCTTTGTATTATCACATTAATTATGTCTTTTGAATCAAATAAAGGAGGTGGAATAAAAGAAAAGTTAAAAGGCATGCAAATCCTATATACTTAAAATCTAGTGGCCCCGCTAGTATGTTGGGTGAACTCACTTCATCTGATCAATCGAACACGGTTATAAATGTTATTGTGTATGTAACATAATTAAACTACCTTAAAACAACTGACTCATTCATAACTGTGATCACTGATAGCAAGGCAACCAAGTGAAAGGAATACGTCGTAAAATAAAGAACTTGGTTTCACAGATACGGACCACTGTATGCAATCAAGTTTCAGAGAATTCCTGAACTGGCACTTAGAGATACCCTGAAAGATGATAAGGATGATAAGAAGTTTCACTACTACTTCTGACGATATCACAACATCACTATTGTACTAATTGAAAAATACAAAAATTGAGTTTTGATGCAGACAACTGTCTCAATAAAAATTTTATCTTTTTTGGTGGTGTATCAACAGTTAGTCTAGCTCCCTGCTACATTGACTTCCTATTTGGCACTATATTATTAAATACCACTCTGGTAACCAGACTAAGCAACAAAACAAAAAGCAGTGACATAATACACAAATGTTTTCGCGTACATGTGATGGTTGTTGAAACCAGTTGGATCAATGTTAACTATCTTTCACATGTTGGACGTTTTGAAAATAAATGAAATTTTACTGAATCACAAACAACTTTATTAGAAAAAGCACATTATTAACATTATTATCGACTTATCAACATGACTGTAAAACAAGGATTATATATATATTCAGTCATTAAACAGCCCAGTTCCCTACACCCCACCCCCTTCAGTTTTCTCGATGTCAAGCAGATTTTTGGCGGTCCTACAGTAACTTGCACCCTCGCTTCTAGTGCGGTCTATGTTTGTGGACCCCACTGTGTGCAAGTTATCAAGGGAGAGGTGTATTTCTATTCTATCCTGTAGTGTAGAAGGAAATAAAATAGTTGACAATGTTGATAGTGTCACATGTAAGGATGAATTACACTTTGGTATTAATGTGGTTGGTCAAAATGTCATAAATGAGATGTGTACAAAGAACTTACTCTATAGTACGATACTGTGTATCTTCTTAATTTTCCAGGTAGCCTCAGATACGATGACAACAATTGTTGTCCTCTTCTTTTGCTTGATCTCAATCTTGATAGAACACCTATGCAAATGAAAAGAAAGTGAATAGAACAATTCTAAAAATCTGGTCAATCAAGTACCTCAGAAACATGATAGTACAGCAAAGTCCAAATATAGCACTGATGAACTGAGTGAAGGTGAAAACACATACTGTAATATGTCTAAAGAGATTAGTATTGAATTAGAGCAGACTAATAACAGAAATATTCAGAATAAATGTGCACCTGATTTACCAAATGCTTAACCTGAAAATAGTGACTTAAATGGATGTTTGAAGTCTCAAGTAAATGATGCTGGAAATTCTAAAAGAAATAATCACACAGAAATTGACCTAGAGAAATTAGACATAGAAAATTTGGCTCTCAATGTTCTAGCAAAAGTTACAATTACAAGACCCAATTTTAATAACTGTAATGGACCGATTGAAAAGTAAGATTAAGCCTGACTGGGCTGATTTTGCTCAATATGGCAGAGAGATTAATTACTTTTGGTACAGGTGGGAATCTCTGTGTCTCAAGAATAATGATTTATATTGAAAATTGCAATGTGATGATGGAAAAGAAACCACCTTTAAAGTTAAAATACCAAAGAGCTTGAAAACATTTATTTTAACCCAAGTGCATAATAGTGTAAGCAGTTCACATCTTGGTATAACCAAAAGCCTACGTAAAATAAGGCAAAGATTCTTCTGGTATGCCTTAAGAAGAGATGTAGAGAACTGGTGCAAGAATTGTACAATTTGTGGTTCAAGAAGAATGCCTTAAAAGAATGCCAAGGTTCCCTTTAAACATTACCCATGGAAAGGATAGCAATTTATCTTATGGGACTTTTACCAAAATCAAAACAGGGTAAAAAGTATCTAATGGTAGTTGCAGATTATTTTACAGAATGGACTGAAGCCATTCCATTACCAAATATTGAAGCACGGACTATAGCTAAAGCATTGATTGAAAACTTTGTATCCAGATTTGGGGTACCATTACTCATACACACAGATCAGGGATCTAATTTTGAAAGTAATTTATTTCAAGAAATGTGTTAGATTCTGGGTATTAAGAAAACCCAAACAACTACTGCAAGACCACCAAATGGATGATATGGTTGAAAGAGCAAATTGTACAATATTGAACATGCTTTCAGCTTTTGTGTCAGATCATCAAAGAGATTGGGATGAATATGTACCTTTAGTAATGATGGCCTACAGGTCTTCAGTTCATGAAAGTAATGGAACAAGCCCTGCTTTAATGACATTTGAAAGGGAGATAACTTTACCCACTGACCTCGTCTTTGGTGACCCTGAGAAATAGCCATCTGAAAGTCAAAAATATAAAACTGATAAGCAAATGAACTAACAGAGAGACTGAATGAAATACATGAACTTTCCAGAAGACAAATGCAACTTTCTGGTGAAAATATAAAAAGAATTATGATCTGAGAGTCAATCTCCGTAACTATACTGTAGGTGATAAAGTATGGGGGTATTCTAACCCCAAAAGAATAAGTGGCTTGAATTCAAAATTACAAAGACTCTGGAAAGGTCCATTTGAAATTATTTCAAAACTTAATGATATGCTATACAAATACAATAAAGTCCAAGGCACAAACCAATGACTACATCATGACAAACTAAAATCATTTCATGGAGGAGTTACTTCCCCTTGTTTGAATATTATTAAGCACTGAAAATAGTGTTTTCATACAATTTCTCAGATTTTAAACACATAGTTAATTCTGCTTCTGCTACAATAAGAAATTTATTGATTTTGTTGCTCAGTGAAGTTTACTGAACAAGAATTGTTTTGGAATTAAATGAAAGTAAATTTAATATTTGTAAGATTGGTTCAATATTAACAACCACTGTAAAAAGAAACAAAAGGTATATATAAGTCTTGTAAAATTGCATCAGTTTCTTGAAGTATCTATCTATATATATATATTCACAAAGTTGGTCTCAGTTTTATGAATTGCAGAGTGGTGACTGGTCTTGTGGGAATTGTGAGGATATCAGATTTTTTTTTACAAGAGTCAAGTGTGTCAATCACCTCATTAAGCAGCATTCAGGGATTACTTTCAAGTGTAAACAGTGAAGAAAGTTATTCATTAGAAATGACAACCCTCACATATGCATAGCAAAGAAAGAAGATTTTGAGAGATATTGCCCAACTATATGGAAAATGAGGCCAAGATACAGAGAAAGAGCTAAGTGACTTTATCAATACACTGGTTAATAAAAATGTGATAAATGTGAACAACAGGCATAATGTGGTTCTCAGTCCTTCAGAAAGGAAATGAAAGTTCTCCTCAACTCCCAGCATGAGGCAATGTACATTTTACCACCAACCTACACCACCATCAAGACCCAATCTTCTGTTCATTTAACCTGGAAAAATCAACAAGTTGAACCAAATCACTTGCTTTCTCAACTCCTGTTAGTTCCAGGTCCAACTCAATTTCTTCCACAAGAAGCTCCAGATCATCTGGAAAGTTCATCAAGCCATAGCCGATCTAGTTTCTCGATGAAAACACCTGAAAAGATAGTACTCAAAAGAGTTATGACTCCACCAACCCTACAAATACTCACAGAACTCACTGGAGTTGAGTGTACAGAGAGTTTATTGGGAATGGGAAGATGATAAGGAATTTGTAATAGAAGAAGAGATGACAAGTGCAGAGAAAGAAAATAAAAGAAAGAATGAAATGTCTGGTGCTAACAAGTATGGAGATCATGGAAAAGAGAAAAATGGAAATAGGAAAGAAAGAGATCAGGTAGTAATTAAAGAGAAAGGTGAGAATGGCATGAATGTTTTGAAAGAATGTGAATAAAGTTGAAAAGAGGAGAGTTAGAGATGAGGGATTGGAAGTAAAGATTGAGCAAAACAAGAAGACAGATAGTACATTATTGAAACAGACAGTGAACAGAAAGAAGGTGAGTAACAATGAAGAATTTTAGGTATGGAGATGCAAATTAGAACTACAACAACTGCAAAATAGAAAGATTATGCTAAATGTTGGGGGGTGTGTGTGTAAAATGGAAACCAGTCAAATTACTTTGCGTAAAGACCTGAGTCACTCTCTGCAAGAGCAATAGAGTCTAGTGGACACTGTTGTTCAAATGACAATGTTCTTTTCTTTGACAGAGACCCAACGTATATAAGATTTATTTTAAATTACCTCCGGTACAGTGTTCTATGCCAGAGGCCTTAATACCTAGAGGCAGGAGAAACTTGACTGAAATTTTAAATATGGGTGAATATTACAATTTGAAAGGCCTTTCCCTGCTACTCTGGAAAAGGCTCAATTTTTATTACTTGAGTTGGGAGAAGTTTAAAAAAAATAAATTCTAATGACATTTATTAAATAGAAACTTTACTGAAATAAATAAAAAGTAAATTGAGATTTGGCAATACTGTGTTGAACTGAGCAATTGTTTGAAACTTGTGAATGGTTGGATTTATTTTGAGAAACTGTAAATCAATTTTGCAGACCACTCAACTCGAATATCACATGGACTATTGGACCTAAAGATGTCTGCTGAATGTCATACAGTTGTAGACATAAAAGGAACTCATTAGACAATGTAGAAAACTAAATATACAATTCAGACGTACATCCAAGAATTTATAAATGAATTTTACTATGAACGATATTAAGACTACTACCTATGTAAGTAACATTTTCAAAATATATTTTGTCTTTAAATATAAGGTTAATTTAACAATCAATATCTTATGAAGTAATGTTATGCTGGATTACAATGTCAATATATTTTTTTTAGAATTTTCATGTTAATTGTACAAATGAAATTTTGAATTCATTTGTTAGTTTTCCTTCACACTATGAATTATTAATATTATAGAATGGTGAATAAAGTGATGGTAGTGATCTTCGGAGGAGAATCGGATGGGTTTGAATCCCACTGGAGCTGACCTTGGTCAGTCAAGGTAGAACCACTACAGTATAAATAGATAAATATATATAAATAGAAAGTGTTCTTTGTAATTTTTCTTCTTTGTAAAAGGATGAATTTTCTGATGAAGTATAACAATTATATATTGTTAATTTTTTTCCCACTGAAATATTAACAATTCAACTTTTCAGTCTATATGTCATTTGTAAACATGTTATGCAATTGTATATATATATAGAGAGAGAGAGAGAGAGAGAGAGAGAGAGAGAGAGAATTATAAATATATACCAAACAATGGAAATTCTATGATAGTATTATTTGTATTATATACAAAATTGCAAGACCTCAGCTGCACTACAGGGGCTCGTATCGTTGCTTACAATTTACCTGTCATACACGTAGTATATAATAACTGTATGACAAGTAAATTGAAAGCAACGATACGAACCCCTGTGAGCTGCACTGGAAATTTAAAGTAATTTCCTTCAATTTAAATATAGTATACTATCCATTTCTCACCAATTCCTAATGCTTGCGGGTAATGTTATGCCAGTCTCACAATTTTATCTTATCTATATGTTTTAGTACAAATATTTAAAATGGTGCGTAGATGTACCTTGTTTCCATTGATTATGTTGCCTTGAGACGGTCCCTCGTCGAAAGCACATAGCGGCTTTAGATGAGATCGACCGACACTCATTTCATCCATTGTGCTTATTATTTCAGCTTGTCACTATGTTTCGAGCATCTCTTAGGTACTTTTTTTTTATTACAAAATGACGATATTCTGTGTTATCATATGTGTTTACGGTGTATTTTAGTCAAATACCGTCTACCGGAAGTGCTTCTCTAAGTTTGTAATGGCGCCATTGTTTCCAGATTCTATGTTGCTAAGTGCGGGGTGGCAGCGTTCCCGTTTCTAACACTCGAATCGGAGAATCTTGGTTGTCCCCATTGTATATGTTTGTGTAAACATCCGAGGTTCTCCAAGGATAAAGAGAGTAGAAATAAAGCCCCCCCCCCCCCCCGTTCGTTGCAGATGTTGGACAGACAGCCTTGAAGATAGACTCGTCCGTCCCCTTTTGGACCAAAATTTCAAAATTCTAAATCCAAAGTTTTATCAGTCATGGCTAATTTTATTCAGGTAAAAGCCATCTCTGAAAATGTTATTTTATTAGAATACCAAAATTCGGACTTGCCCTGATTTTAAGTCATCCGAATTTCGGGTTTGTCTAAATTTCGGAATATCCTCGATTTTCATTTGAAGGTTTTATTTTATAGGGAGTTTCTAAAATTAAGGTAGTTTAAGTCTCCACCAATAGGATTATAGTTTAATTTTATGAAATATTATCGTCATTTTTACCAAATTTAGTTTATAGAAATATTGTAAAA